>JAMQGT020001359.1:0-259977 GCA_024447675.2 Pterophyllum scalare | reverse complement strand
TACATTTTACATAAGTCAACAGTCTCTCACACAACAAAATCAAAAATATTTTAGTTGTCCCATGTACAAGAGTAAGAACCAGGGAGGGGCAGCGCTTTTCAGGCAGCGGTGCCACAGCTCTGGAACTGTTTACCACTCCAGCTCCATTTAGCGGACTCTGTTTCATCTTAAAAAAACAGTTGAAAACTTTTCTGTTTAACCAGGCTTTCTGTTGACTTTATTTTTATTCTTTTTCTTTTAATATGGTAACGTTAATATGTTTTTAACATGGTGTTTTATCTGGGTTTTTTTTTTGATATTGTGTTTTAATTATTGTACAGCGCTTTGTGACTTTTTGTCTGTGAAAAGCACTGAATAAATAAACTTTACTTACTTACAACAATCACTCTATCACCTGAATCCTGTTGCTCCATGTGGGAAGGTGATGCATTGGCTTATGGTATGTTGCTAATTTCAGTAGGGCTGCAACTATCGCTTAATTTAGTAATTGAGTATTCTATCAATTATTCCATCAGTTACCTGAGTAACTGGATAAGAAATACTTTTTTCACATAACAGTTCATCTGCACATTTTAACTTCCGTACTGCAGTTTTTCCCTGTGTGAAACAAACAGGGTGGATGGAGCAGCTACAAAGTTCTCTGTCCTTCACTTCCTGATCAGCTGGTTGATGAAGGACCTCCAGCTGTTTCCCAGTAAAGGTTTGATGGTGCTTACAGGGAGAAAAGCTTTCTTCCGCTCCATCTGAGCTCACCGGCTCCGCCTCTTTGTGTTTGTGCAGACTGACTGCAGGTAAATCAGCTGACTGCTGCTGTTGTGTTATCAGTGTTTATGTTGAAAAACTGGGGGCTGCGTGAGCGTAATCTTGTAATGCTTTATATTCACAAATATTCTCCTAAACACGTTTCTACTGCAGGTCTATATTTAGTCACTAATCAGGGATTAAAGTATAAAAAATATTTTGACGGGGAAGGGGTCCTTCCGGTACCGGACGCGGTTCTCGCTAGCAGTATGTCCGGGAGCTGAAGTAGAGAAAAAAATAACCGCTGAAATTCTCAGCACAGCGAGCACAACACACAAACACTCAGAGAGCGGTGGAGCGGGGAAACATGTCAGCGATCATCCACTCAGTGTCAAAGGGAATCCGTCACAGCGACGGAGAACTGAGGGGGGTGATTTCCTGATCCCCACTCCATTCCGGTAGGTGGCGGTAATGCAGCTCTAAGCTGGTTTGGTCAACTGCAAACCCACAAGAAGAAGAAGACGAAGAAGAACCGTAATGCAGCTACTGTGGGTCGGATCGGATCGGATTGCATTTTTAAAATTTATTTCCAATATCCGATCCAGTAATTTAGGCCAGGATCGGACCGATACTGAATATCGGATCGGCGCATCCCTAAACCAAACCTCACAATTTGTCCACTCAGATGGTTTCTATGATCACTGTATGGTGGGGAAGCTCCTGGCCTCTCAGGAAACGTTTAAGAAGTGACTGTTAAAGGAAACTAAAGTGATGAAATGCTGCAATAGCCCTTTTTTACGCACTTTAGGGACCCCAATGAAATACAAAAGAAACAAAGGAAATACAAGGTCAGCTACTTATTCATATGTATATTATCTTATGTTTAGTAACAACAAGCTAACTACGAGAAAATGGATACTATAAAATACCAGTTAATGGAAGTAACTCAGGGGCCAAATTTGGCATTAGTGGCTGAGGTGCAATGATGAATGTGAATGTTTGTGGATTGTTTAGTTTTTTTTTTTGCCTTTTCTGCCAGTACATTATCTTTCTTTTTTTTCTTTTTTTTTTTTACAGAGATTTACAGTATAGGCACTCCCATAAGTGGTAAATGGTAAAGTTCAATGTGTAGTTGATAAATACTGAAAACAAAACTGTTAAAATATTAAAACAGTACATTTTTATGTATTTATTAAATTTTTTTAAAACATTTTCTTCCTCCAGTGTAAATGGATGGCAGGGATGGCCTGTTTCAGCAGGTCATAGCAGTGGGTGGACAGTTGGAGAAGAAAACTCTGAGTCATAGTTTTATTTTATTGTAGTCGATGAAAACAGTGAATCCATTGTTTGATATCGCAGATCTAAAACCTGTGAGCCCATCAAAAACACACTAAACACCCATATAATCTGTTTATTTGTACCATAAACATATTGAGAGACACAAACACCCCCTCTGTACCTGGTAGGAGGCTCAGTAATCAGTTACTATCCATTCTGGTCAATAATAAACAAAAATAAATGCTGATTATTCAGGAGACCTCTAGCATTATTATATATAAGTGCATGTAAAATCTTGAAACCTTCACTTCGCTGGAAAAGTCAGGTTTCTAACATGTGGTTCGTGTTGTGAGAAGTTGCCTTTTTAACCCAAACCAAGTGCTTTTAGTATCTAAGCAGAAAGTGAACATCCGCTCGTAGATGGAGCATATCCCAGCTGTCATGGCCGAGTGGTAGTGTACATCCTGATCCGCCCTCAAGTCCATCGCAGCTACAACCACACCTAAGGCCTGGGAGGACGCAGGAAGCCCACACAGGCACAGGGAGAACATGCAAAAGGGCCCCAACCAACCAACCGCCTGAGAAACGCTCATGGGTGAAAGTCATATGTCGACTTGTGTCGCTAATTTCTGTTGAAAAAGGCAATAAATGAGGCAATAACTGTCTACACCCATGATTATAGGGAAGGGAATATTATCTTAAAGATTTCTAAGTGTACTGAATTGATAGATCAAAATGATTTGTTGTATAAATGATTATGAGACAACTTTAGAGTTTAACTGTTGGTTGAATTAATGAGGAAAAGGTTGACTCAGGAAAAATGATCAGGTTTGGTTCATTTAAACCTTTTTGTCATGCAGAAGAGATGAATATGCCTCTTGTCATCTCTTTATAGATGGGTGTGTGGGATGAAAGGTGAGAACCTTGATTTGCCCTCAGTATGATTTTGAAAAGGGGCAAAGTTATTTTTCTGCTTGTGTGTGTCTCTTTTTCATTATCGAGGCAGCCCAATCCCCTGCTTCAGGGTCCAACAAAGAGTTTTGACTGTAATGTTGCTCTAATATGATAAATCTTGATGGTGACATGGGGTGTAGGTCAGTCACATGGTTATCTTACGGCATGTCTTGGTAGTTTTGTTTAAGCGTGTAAGTTGCAGTGCTCCCAGAAGGTTCGACTTCCTGCAGCCACTGGTCTTGACAGTCAGTCGGTGTTTTAAATTCAGAAGCAATAATCCAGGGTCGCATCTGGAATCTCGTCTTGGTAGCATAGCTAATGAATTTCTGTAGTGTGGAGCCCTGTGTGAGAGTCTGATGATCAAAGGGCATTCTGAAGTTTGCTATCCCACTTCTGATTATTGTTTGCCTGTTGAGTTTTTCTAATCGGATCCCACTTTAATAGCGGGTAAGACACCCCTGTGGAAGGATCATATTTGATAAATCCACCCCAGCATCAAAAGCAGATGATAAAAAAAAAAAAAAAAAAGATTTCTCTGAACATAATCATTCACCTTGACTGTGTTTCTGCAAACAACAGATGTTTATTGTCAATTTGAAGTCCTAGCTCCCTGACTAACTGATATTACAGTATAGTGGCTGCTTTATTAGATAATGCATGAGAGATGTAGCTGGCTCACCCTAAAAATATGTGCTGTATGATACTTGTTAAAATTGAATTTCAAGGATAAGACTGATGACATTTATTTCCTTTAGTTGTCATCAACAAATGCCTTGAAAAGCTTGAAGGCAACAATATATTTGTTCATCTATCAGTGCTATTTCTCCTTCCTACCCTTTCAGCCGGAGTCTGTAGATGGGATTGTAACTGAGATGCACACACAGGCAGGCAGAAGACAACCAAAAATGACTGAAAGCCTCCAGTATAAGGATAAAAATGTTCATTATCCCAAGAAGGAAACCTGCCTGTTGCTTTCGACCAGGAGTCTGGTCAGAGTTATGAATTTTCTGAAGGGTGGAGGTAGTTTTCCTCTGAATTTGCAGAAGTAAATGCCTGGTTTAAAGTAAGACAGCTCACACTGTCACTGCATGTTCATGGCTCCGGGCCAGGCTCCGTTTCTCACATGCATTTAGACTTTCTGTTTAGGGAAAAAGTGGCAGCCGATAGAGGAGCATACTGACGGCTTTGGGTGGAAAATGAATCCCATTGTTATGCTTATAACGTTCCAGAAAGGATATTAAACGGGCAAGCAGAGCCTCTTTTTGTGATTCTGTGTGGCTGATCAAAAATACTGAAATCCTGCACAGTCACAGGATCAAAGGTCTGGCATAGAACCAGTGTTCTGTATATTCTAAGGAAAGCTAGATTTTCATGCATTCTGATGGCACTAATATAATAACTAGACTTGAAACTCAGTTCAAAAAGCAAACAGCATGTCAAACGGGGCGGTCGGTGGTGTGATCTCTGGCTCTTCCGTGGATGTCAGTGTAGCTTATAATTGTTAATGAAACTAGAAAAGTGCTGTGAATGCAGTCCATTTATCAATTGTTGGATTTTTTTTTTATTATTATTATATGTAGATGTTTGTGTAACATTATTGCTACAAGCTTCCATTTCTTACTGAAATATGTGTCATATAAGCTAGCCAGAGCTGAGGGATCTCTGTCAAATATTATGTGTAGTTCTTATTAACCTCTAAACAGTAACTTTACAGGTTTCCAGCGAGCTGCTTTATTTCAGAATAGCCGGTGTGCCATTGGGGGCTAAAGATAGATGGTGTTGTATAATATTCTGATTGTAAAGCCCTCTAAGGTGAAATTGAGATTTGTGATATTGAGTTGTATAACTACAAATGACTTGACTGGATACAATAAATCTTTTCTAGTGTCAGGCTTTTCATGGGATTTGTTTAAAAAAAAAATTTAAAAATGAGGATCATCACTAGATTTATTCTTTCAGGCATTTTACTTATGATGTTATACAATAGAAGGTGCTGTCAAGCAAAGGGTATGTGCTCAGTGCCTCATTCAGTGGCACGTTGGAAGCATGGCCCATCATGTTTTGATCCTTTTGGTTGCGACTGTGGAAAAAATAAGTGTACCCCTTTTGTCTCTACAGCTGTTAAGAGGGTAAGTAGCAGCCAGGTGCTGCTTTTCAAATGCATCAGCAAGTGTGGCAACCTCTATAAAACAGAAGATCTGGGAATTTACTGGTCTGGAGCATTGAGATCAGTCTTCCTGGGAGTGGACATCCCAACAAATGCACCCCCAGGTCAGGTGTTGCAGTGACCCAAACCTCAGGCTGACAGAGATGTTGTGGTGGGACTTTAAGAAATGAGCCTCCTCCGAAGTGTGGCTGGCCTTAGAGAGAGGGTGAGGAGCGCAGCCATTCGGGAGGGGCTCAGAGTAGGGCCGCTGCTCCTCCACATCAAAAGGAGCCAGTTGAGGTGGTTCGGGCATCTGACTAGGATGCCTCCTGGGCGCCTCTTGGGTGAGGTGTTCTGGGCATGTCCTACAGGGAGGAGGCCCTGGGGCAGACCCAGGACATGCTGGAGAGATCTCTCGGCTGGCCTGGGAACGCCTTGGGGTCCCTCTGGAAGAGCTGGTGGAGGTGGCTGGGGAGTGGGAGGTCTGGGCTTCTCTGCTTAGGCTGCTGCTCCTGCGACCCAGCCCCCGGATAAGTGGAAGAAAATGGATGGATGGATTGCACTTTAAGAGAGATGTGTCCAAGCAAACTCCTGCAAACCTCAATGAACTCAAGAAACATTGCAAAGAGGAGTGGGCCAAAATTCCTCCACAACCATGAGAGACACAGAAACAATTGCTTCAAGTTAACTAGTCCTATATTAGAGTACCTTCAAATTACAGGATGTGCTGTACATGCCAAGTAACTCACTTACCTACTAATAATTTTTTTTTAAACTTCATCCATTCACTTCCGCTTATCTTTTTCAAGGTCGTGGGGGGCTGGAACCTATCCCAGCTGACATAGGGTAAGAGGCAGGGTACACCCTGTACAGGTCGCCCTCCTATTGCAGGGCTAACACAGAGAGACAGACAACCACTCACACTCACATTCACACCTATCGGCAATTTAGAGTGACCAGTTAACCTAGTAAGGGCATGTCTTTGGACTGTGGGAGGAAACTGGAGTACCTGGAGGAAACCCACGCCCAAGGATAACCCAGTTATCCTTAAATGATTATCCATATATTGCGTTGATTTATATGTTACATTTTAAGAACTGTACATTACTACATTACATAGATGTGTGAAAATATAAATGAAACTTATACAAAGTTTTTGTACAACTTTGGATAGTTACATTTTTACATATCAGATCTCAGCAGGGGGCATTTTAATTGAAGCGCATATTTGCAACCTGGTATTTACATTGCTGGTGAACTGCCGGGAGCGCCTTGCAGATATTGCTCAGGCGTGTCAGACACTTACCTTTTCATGTGTGGGTAAATATGATGATTACCAGGCTCCGCAGTGATACTGTTTTGTCGAAACAAGTTTAACTTTAAGACTGATCAAAGTCTCCGTCTTCCTCTTTCATCTTTCAAAAACAGAGGTTAATGTAGGCTCTCTTGTTCCCACACTTGTTTCAGGTGGGCTCTGTAGCTCCAACTAGTACATTATACTGCCTTCTAATTATTGTGAATATACATAATCGAAAAGGTTAATTTATCTACATACAAAGATAACAATCGCGCGCTTCCCACACTCGGTGGCCCCGCTGATCTAATCTAAAGATATTTTTCAATGCAAATCATTTAATAATGAAATTAATGTATTACGTGTAGGAAAATGATTGTTTATCTTGAACAATGCACAACTTGGAATAGAATTACATGCTCCATTTAAAAAAAAAAAAAAGAGCAGAGGAAAAGTGAAGGCAAAATAAACTCTGACAGAAAGTGAACCACTCTGTCTATCAGAGTATTCCCAGCGCAGCTCAACAAATATACACCGTGGCACTGAGCAGTCTGAATAGTGATGATTAAATAGGATTAGAGGGCCACTGTATCCCCCAATTAAATGATCCAAAGGTGATAAATACATTTATTTCTCAAATTCCTTTCTATCAATTCTTTGAAATTATTAGATGTATTCATCTCTGCCCTCTGGTGGGGACAAAGTCATGCCGGTTTTAGGAGTCATTTTGTCTCCTAATCCACTGAATATATCGACTCATCGATTATATAATACAATCGATTTTCAAGAACTGCTGACAGAAAAAAAAGACACACAAGCCAGACTTGGGTGAGCCTCCATGGTCTCAACTTGCTAACACAATTGTGCTTCACTATATGTTCCCTCTTTCGTTTTGTTTTCATGGGTTTTTCTCTGGTCTCTTGATGCTCATATTGAAGTTGCTCATTTGGGCACAGTGCTGCAACGCAATCCTTTCCCGGTAACACGCCTTTGAAGCTTTGCTCTAGGCACCTCGCTGCCAGTCAGGAACCTCAAAATGTACCGTTGGACTTCCAGACAAGACCAGAGGGGTTTTAATTTGCCGATGTTCCTCTACCCTTTTTTTATTCTTTTTTTTTTTTTCACCCTTTCGCATTTTTCTTCTTCCTTACATCATTCCCTAAAAGCTTTATGGTTCACTGGTCTGCTATTCTTTGTACTGTGTTTAAATTAAGTAGGGACTCTCACTCAACTGTGGAGTTATGGAGTGGATGAGAGGAGTTTGAGAATTACTGCTTAAAGTGAGTGCCACACACTGTGGTAATCTGTGGGCAGCAGAGCTGGGCGGTGTGTGTGTGTGTGTGTGTTAGTGCACACACACACACACACACACACACATCCATCTATCCATTGTCTTTTGCTTATCCTGTTCACGGTTGCAGGGGCTGTGAACACACACACACATCCATCTATCCATTGTCTTTTGCTTATCCTGTTCACGGTTGCAGGGGCTGGAGCCTATCCCAGCTGTCATAGGGCAAGAGGCAGGGTACACTCTGCACAGGTCGCCAGCAGGTCGCCAGCAGGACCAACACAGAGAGACTTACTTGCTTACTTACTTATACTTTATTGATCCCACAATGGGGAAATTACAGTTACAAGAAAGACAGATACATATTCACACTTATACCCACACCTTTACCTTTTCATTGATGGTTGCTGTCCATAGTGCTGCATTCCCATCTAGTAGACACTATTGATATAGTTGCCAGTTGCAGTTGCTTCTTGTTCAAGCTGGTATGGCTTCACTTGCATATCTCTATAGCTCGCCTTGAGGCAACTGTTTGTTGTGATTTGGCGCTATATAAATAAAATTGAATTGAATTGAATATTCTGAGGTAGGCTTGGGTACCATCGGGGACCTAGACTGGGACTCTTACCGGATGCGTGCCCTAGTCAGGATTCGAACCCCCAACCTATTGTTCCAAAGATGGAGCGCGTGTGTGTGTGTGTGTGTACACAGTACTGTGCAAAAGTTTTGAGCCAACCCTCATTTCTTAATATTTTGCTTCCAAAGAGGCAGGTTTTATTCTAATTTTTGAAAGTGGTCTTGACCAATAGTTCAGGTTTTCTGGGGGTCTTTCAAACCGTTTCCTTTGCTTTTTTTTTTTTTGGCTCATTTTCAGTCTAGGTACCTAGGTACAAGGACTAGGTGTAAGCGGTGCCAGCCATCTGTAAAGCACAATGGAGGCTCTGTCATTGTTTGGGGATTTTGATCCACCATTCAGTACCATCTGGAAAGCATCTGGTTAGAAACAACTTGATTTTTCAGCATGACAGTGATCCAAGACACACTCCCAATGCAGTAAAAGCATACTTGGATAGAAAAACACGCAATGGAACAATTTTAGTCATGAATTGGCCTTCCCAGAACCTGGACCTCAGTATTGACAAAAAATGGAACAAAAGGCGGCCAACATCGGAAGAAGAGCTTTGAATGTCCTTAGAGATGGAGAAGTATTCATTAGGATTTCTTAAAAAAAGCATAGAGAGTTCAGGCTGTGTTGAAGAATAAAGGCGGTCATACCAAATATTGAATTTCAAGCTCATAAGAATTGTGCAAACTCTGGTTTTTCCTTATATACTGTATTGTCATCTATGTTTGCGTATGCACACACACCGACTAATCAAATTTGTGTTCAATACACTGAGTTCTGTCTTTTATAGAGTTCATTACAAAGTATCACACTTCACTGCTGCAACCGATCATCAGTACTGGATTCTGATAAATGATATTTATTTTCATAATTGCATACTTTAATAACTGCATTTAATTTAGATCTAATAATTGATTTATTAGTACTCATTGTGTACTCTGTTTGTACAGTGTGTGAAGCTGAGCTTCTCGTGATATATATATATTTTTTTTGGTGTTTATTTTGCTCATTATATTCATGGTAGCATCTAATTTGTGAACACGCACAAAGGTTATGTCACATTGTGTAGCAGGTTTTGGGTGTTTTCACTTGAATATTTCCAAATTCTTAATGATGGAATCTGTAATTTTAGTGTTCTAGCAGTGAAAATTTGTGTGAAAACAGAAGCCCAAATCAGCACAAAAACCAAAACAGTTCAAAGAGCAAAAAGTGAAGAAGTTTCTCAGTATAACAAGTGTTGTGACAGGGCAGACCGGAATAAAGGAACTTAAAAAACAAACAAACACCCTTTTAACACAAGAGAACAGGTGATTCTCTCCTAGAAAGATGTATTGCATTTTAAAAAGTTATTGCAGGAGGTATGAAAGAGTTCCTGTACTGGTGCTTACTAACCAGAAGGTGCTCGGCTGCCTGACCGTGATGGAAAACAACTTGTTCAGTGACCTCCTTTTCACCATGTCTTCAAATGTGTCCATGTTTGCGGCCAGTCACAAAGTCAGTCTTCCTGATCAGTCACAAAGATCAGTCACAAAGTGCTTCCCAGAGGTATCAACAAAAACCAGCTCGGGCAAGGACAAAAATGAACATGCGTGACCCAGTAAAACAACACAGAACAGATGAGTTTTAAGCTGTTTTTTTTAAAAGGATGCCACAGACTCAAAGCGAGGATGGAAAGCTGGTAAGGCTTCCAGAATCACGATGGAGATCTCCTATCTGCCGACCTAAGAACCAAATAATGCTGCCAAAGAATATTGCATTTAACTTGTTTTGCTTATAACTTATTAAATCGATGTTATTCAGTTAATGTTAAATGTAATTTACCACAACACAGTCAGTCTGCATCCCCCCCAATATAACATCACTTATGACATTGACACACACAGGAACACACTCTCTGAGCTCAAACCTCTGTGAAATGATTTTACCATTGGGGAGTGACTTTATTGATCCATTATAAAATGAGAGAAAACAGGTGGAGGGAATTTCTGTCTGTTGGGTTGAATTTACATTTACACTAAATGTAATTGTGTGTTTGCAGAGACGTCTCATCGACGTGTCTGTGAAAGACTCTGCTCTGAGTATGTGCAGAGGGCACAGTGGGGAGCAGAGGTGATCGTATTGGGTATTGGCAATCTCACGGGGTGACGATAAGACGATTGGACTATGGAGAAAATCGCCCAGCTCCATATGAACGTTCTGTAGCTCATCAAGCCCTACACAGGGTAGTTTGTCCTTTGATTCAGCACTTTGAGTCCTCGCCTCCTTTTGCTCTCAAACATTAATGCTGAGCATGTAGGTGACTATAATTAAAGTCTGTGAAGGTCACAGACATTGAGAACGGGTCCCAGACTGTCTCTGCGTAAAGTGGCCTGTGACTTGCAAGGTTGCACATCTGACAAGGAGTGAGAGGCAACATGCCAGATGTGTCACTGGTAGTAGAAACGTGCGGTTACCGGCTCTATGGTTAGCGGACATTTTACAGCTGTTCGACTTCACTTAAGCTCAAGGTTAGTTTTTATATATTAGTGCCTTAATGTCGGGCTGTATTGTCTATTTTATTTATTTATTTATTTTTTATATATATATTTTTTTGTTCCCTTCTAAATGTTCCTTCATCCTGATTGACAGATGTGCCAGCACAGGCTGCTGTGTTCACCACCTGTCTGCTTGCCTCACCTTCACTAATTCGAGCCACTAATCACTGTTTTTGTTATGCTGGTGTCTTTTGGATAATTTTTAATTATGCATGCACTGATTTGGATGAGACGTCAGTCCAATTCTGATTCAAAAGTCTGGATTGGGTATGGGTGACAATGAGCCAATCTGTGGTCCAGTCCACTTAGTTCAGTGCTCTATTTGCAGATGTTTTTTGGTTTTTTTTTAAATTTAACTGCAAATTGTGGTCAAGTGAAATGACACAATTCAAAAGCACAGATCAAATCATAGCTTGGACTCTCTTCTCTCACTCCCTTGCTTTCCCACTTTCACTTATGTTTGGTAGGAGAGACGCGTGTGTGTTTGTTTGGGGGGAGCCATTGAGTTACTTTACATTGATGAAAGGGTTGCGTAGTAAGTTATTCGCTAACACGAGCTAGCTGGGTTAGCAAGCTGCATTCATAAACTTTACAGGTGAAATCCACTGACACACACATTGGCTAATTAGTGCAGAGTAACATACTAATCAGAACAGAATAACTTCTTGGAGGGGTGTGTACCACACAGAAAACTATAATATTAAATGCAAGTGATCCAAAGGCACCAACAGTATGCGCAATGAAAAGGTCCGATTTAATGACTGAAAGTAGTCTGTGAGGTTGATCAGATGCTGACTGGCTCCCGCTGGCCTGTGTGGGGACACATGTCAATGACGCTCCTGACTCCTTTAACTAGATGGTTGAGTTATAATGAATAAATTCACCCCTCTCAGAGTTGTTACCACAATGTAAATATGCTTTTTAATGCGTTAAGTCGGACACCTTAACATGGGAGTCTGTGGGGATTGCCTTGCTTTGGAAGCCCGCCTTAAGTAACACCAAGAGGAACTGCAATTTTTTGCCACTTCCACCCTGGTTTCATTTTTCAGCTCCGGAGATTGCCTCTTGATTTCACAGTGAGACACATGGGGTAGAGCTCACCAGGAAAAGGGAAGCTTTAATATTACTTGAGCTGATGAAAACCGGCTATGTTACAATAATTGCTGTACAGGGGTTAAAGTAGGATTTGGCAGGGGGAGGGGGGACCTGTAGTTCCTGGCAGCAGGGGAAATGACTCAGAAATAAGTCACATGATAATTTCAGATGTGAGCTCCAGTGGATTTTCTTTGTGTACACACTATTATCAGCTGGCCTGTGCTGCTGCTGGGTCTGAGGTCGTTTCCTGCTCCTTTTGGATTTGGCCAGCTACATTCTTCTATGTTACGTCAGCCATTTAAACTTGCCTTACATTCACTAAGGTCTTCAGGGTTACCTTAATGATCTAATGGTTGAAAATTGATAAAAAGCCTGATAACTTAGAAACTATGTGGTGTGTACAGTCAACATACAGAAAGTACCTTATAAATATTTGAAATATGTCACATTTGACCTCTCCTTCAAGGTCAAATAAGGTCATACTTGCATAAAATGTCTTATTTTTAAAACTAAGCTTAAAATTCTCCTGTAAAATGTATCAGGACATTACATTAAATTGTATAGAGTCACTTGTCAAGCGGTCTTTACCTTTGAAAAGAACCTCTCCTCTTCCTCTCCTGTCCTCACTTCTTTTCTTTTTTCCCCATATTTCTACAGCTAAGAGTCAAATTGTCACACATGTACATGTTTCCCCCCTGGTTATACAGTCGGTAAACCTTCAGCCAGCAGACAGACTGTGTGCCAAACTGCACAGAAGCAGTTTGTGTCATGTTTGTTGAGCTGTTGGAAACATTGAATTAGAATTGACCTGCTACTTCAAAAAGTTACTCCTTTTTATGCTGGTTCCTCTTCAGCTAGATGCTGAAGTAAGCACATATAACTTTATTGACATCTAAACCGTGCATGCATTATAGTGATAGGATTGGAAAAAGGATGATCATGTGGTGACTTAACTGTGTTTGTGACATCCGCTCAAAGGCTCAGCAGACTGCAGCACATGGAAACTCTGAACTCGCTTGATGGTATGTTGGATTATACTGATTTAATTACTTATTAAATCATGCTGTTCATTCCAGATCGTTCTGGCCCACTTTAACCCCTGGTGTTATACATGGTTTACAGCAAGCACTGAGCTGTAAGCTGTTAATAACAAATGTCTGAAATTAGGGTATAGGTTACTGTTTCTGGCTGGATTTTTGAAAATAATTTTTAAAAGAGGGAAGTGTGGCAGATGCATTAATTTGTGTTAATTTCAATGCTTTGGGCTAAGCAATATGTCCAGTGTTTTAGGTGTACATTAGCTTTAGAATGTAAATTGTATATTTCCTTAAACCACATTAGCAAATTCATCAGTAATGTCTTTTTTCTTTTTTTTTTTTTAAAGCCTGTCATGTCTGGCAGATTTTGCAGGCAGAATTGTACTCTGACTGCACTGTTGTGCCAAACATATTTGCTCTTTCAAGATCAGCTCTATAGATTCTCTATAGGCTCCTCTTGTTAATGGTTGTCCTTTTATTCTGTTAATTTATTTGTGTTATTTTTCACGTACATATACCTGTGCTGGAGTTGACAGGCTGAGGGGGGGAATGGGGAGAAAATAGAAAATGGGATAAAGCACAAGTAAATAAATCAAAATGGTTCATTAACTGCTGTGCCTGTAAGAGAAGAAAAACAACATAAAAAATAAATAAAAATAATTTTATGTGGGAAAATAAAACAAACGAAGCATGGCTACACAAACAATTTCGTTGTGTTGTGATTGTGTGAGTGTTTGTGTCTATGTCATGAAATGTACTTACTAATGAGGGCAGAAAGCCACAGAGGCAGGTAGAGAGAGACCCCAACAAGAGCCACAAAGACCCGCGGCCACACATTCCAGAGACACCCGCCCCAGCAGAAGGGAGAGGGAGGTCCCAGACGGAGCCCTCCCCAGCTGAGGAGCAAGGCCCTAGAGAACCCAAGGTGACGGGAAGCCAGCCCCTTGCGCAGTCTGGTGGCAGGGCCCCAGGCGCCCGAGAACCGCCCAACACCCAGTGGAGACCCCCCCCCCCCCCCATGCACGAAGATGCCAAAGCTGCCCTGGACCATAACCCCCCAGGGGAACAGGTCAACACCCATGCCAGAACATCCAGCCCCGCTCAGGAACCCCAAGGCACCCTCACCCCGGGGGGGGGGGGAGGCGCAGGAGCGACCAGTGAGGAGCAGCAGGGAGGCAAGGCACAACAAGGCCCAGAACCAGGTCCAGCCATACTCACAAACACGCATGCATATGCACACGCACGCATACACACACACACACACACACACACACACACACACACACACACACTGTGACAAATACACAAAGACACACATTCATCCACATCTACCCACCCTCTGAAGTTGGGGCGAGTGGCCACCCCACCCCCACCCCCAGGGCCAACAGCGACACTGCCAGCCCGGCCCCCGAAGCACTACCTGACCCCCACCATGGGGAAGGTGTAGGAAATCCGGGTGTGGGATGACCCTCCCCCTCCCCCAACTACAGTTCCTCAGTAAATTCTAACTTTCTATATTGTTTTAAGGCCATTTGTTAGAATGTAAAACAGCTTTTAGAAAGCTTCAGAGAATAGAGGCCAAATTTCTCAAAGTAGTTCAGATTTTTTTTTTTTTACAGTTATAGTAATTTAAGCAATTTACTTTTGATAAAATTTTTCAAAATTGCATAAAAACTGTCCAAAGTGATAACTTCAAAATGTCTTTTTGTTACATGTGACAGTGAAAACCATAAAGGTTTAAGGAGCTCAGTTGGTGAGCACTTAAGTCATTTTCCAGTTGTCTTCTTCCTTTCATCATTATAATATTCTTTCCTGCTTTTAGTGGTTTAAAGTGTTACAAATTATTGCAGCCCACACTGGAGAAACTTTAACTGTGTGCAGTCTCCTTCTATCTGGGTGTCACCTTTGATACATGATTGACTGGTCATTAAATACCTAATTAGCTTTGAGAAAATGACCAATTATCAGGATCTCTGTGGTGCTTGATGGTACAAGATACAGAATAAGATCCCTTTTTTCCCCCCACAATATACATTAACATGTTGTTAAATGTGATGAAGACATGATATTTAAAAGCTGCACATATTTCATCCAGGAATCATTTTAGCACCAACTGAGGTTTAGTACCAACTGAAGTCAATAATTTGGTGCGGGATCACTGAACTTACATTATGGCGCTCAGCAACAGGTGATTTCTTCTTTTCCAAATGAATTATGAATTTACAGTATTACTGTATTTAATTCAGTTATATTACCTGCAAAACTAGAACACCTCACACATTTTCCTGTTATAGCGGAGGGTGAAAGAACAGAGTTACACCCTGGAGGAAATCCTGTGTTTTGTATTGACACTGTAAAAAGAATATTGTGGTCAGGCAGTAAACTGTATTAAATTTATGGAGCTCTTAATTTGTCTGTGACCTCAGTTTGATGCTCATTTGTGTCTGTTAGGCACGATTAAGTTAGACCTTAGCATTGAGTCAAAGAGAAATATGCATATTGCTCTTGTGGTTTAAGTTGTAAGAAAACTCTTGATTACAAATACCATGGTAACACTTTACTGTAAGGCTGCCTGAACTATAAATAATTTGTATGTGACTTCATGCATAAAAACAAACAATGAATTCACCATAAAACCTTGTGAACTTAAGGAATGCAAATGCTTGCTTTGTTGAAAGACCAAATAATTAACATACTGATTTAACACCTAGGGTATTTCACTAATTAATCATTGACATGTTTATATATTATTTAAGTCTGTAGTTCATAGGATATGCTGAAAAACTGAGCAGTAATAGCAGTGAATATTTATAAATTTGAATTAAAGTAAAAACACATTAAGAATGACTGTGTAAATAACATTCTTCCACAGTTCTGACTGCAGGACATCAAGTTTGCTTTAACTAGTATTTGTTAAACTTTCCCAATATCTGCTGCTGTTGGTTAGCCTGACTGTCAGTCAGTGTTCACTGTAGCCGGTGAGGTTTGCATCTCAGCTGCTCTGCCAGAGTATTTTACTGATTTATTTTTATGCCTGCTGCCACCACAGTTGGTGCTTGGAGTGCTCCAAAGACAACCAGATGACATGAACAGATGAGTTGGGCAGAGTATAAAGGAATACATAAATAATTACATATAATAAATGTTAGGAAAACCGGTTTATGTTTCATGTGTCTGAAAGAAAAAAATATCGACCAGTATATCGGAATATCAGATTTTTAAATCGCCAAATATCGGTATCATTATCAGTCTTAAAAATACTGTATCAGTCAGACTTTAGTCACACCATATTAAGATAAATTTGCCTTTTAAGTATCTGTATAGCCGAATTAGCTTGTCAAAAATAACAGGGGTGATCATAATAACAAAACACACTTTATCTTATACCGTTAATGAAGATGCTTTTGCTTAGTTATTATGCTGAATATAATCTGAGAACGAGCCGATCTTTGCAGCAGTGGCACACTAGCAGGAATTTCCCCGATCCAGAATGGGCCTTTGGGTGTGAATAAGCACACAAGCATGAATAATCTAAAATATAGTTCAAGCAAAGAGTGTGTCTTATTTAACAGAAATGTACACATTTGCGGTTTAAATAAGCCTTTAGCTATGGCGCTTACCTGCTTTATACTGAATATAGATTTTAAAGCATGTGATTCTAAAGATTCTGGTTTTCCTGCGCTACAACTTTAATCCTAACATCTATAAAGCATGATAGGTTGTCACACTGTGCTGTGGGCCCCTAACCTTGACAGTGTCAGGTCGATGCTCTATCTATTGAGCCACACAGGTAATAAAACCCCTAATCCCGGCAGTGTTAGTGCAACGCTCTGCCTGCAGAGCTCCAGAGGACATGGGATATCTAAAGATGGAAGTATTGAAACATCTCAATAAGCAGGGTGAGATGTACCAGAAAGTAAGGAGACACAGTGAAGGACAAGGACAAAAACATAAAATATGATGTGAAAGATCCCTGTCCACTAGAAGAAGAATCTCTCTCCGTTTGATTTCTCTGGTAGAGGAGGGAAGAGGTGCCCTTGTGGTTTAAAAATACTGCGCTATAATTAAAAAGTCACGGCTTAAATCCCATCAGCCATTTTTCCCGTGAAAATGTCTTTACTGCTCTTCTCTGTTACATTTTGCATGCACAAAGCAGTCTGGTTATTGACCATATTCTGGTTAAGGTTTAATTTGCATTAAATTATTCACCGTCTGATTGAGTACCCCCAGAAAAAAGCTTGGTGTAATATTGCCACCTCCACCCTCAGTATTGGACAAAGTAGATGGCTTTCAATATCAGCAGGTGTCAATGTCCCAGCGATAAATTGTGCAAATGCCTTTAAATAACGTGACAGCCAGGCTTGTTGATGTAAATTCTGAAATCGCAGGCCTTCTCAATAAGGGTCGCCCGCTCTTGTTTGGTAACTGAGACATTTTAATGCCATGGTGATACACAGGCTTCATCTATTGTCTTTTGCTCCCACTGAATATTGTGGCTCATTTATAGGCAGTTAAATGAATGCAGAGCTTAATGTTCAGTGCTGGCTGTTAATCTCACTGTGCATAGAGCAACAATGCCAAATCGTTAACATTTTTATGAAAATAATATTTTATTTAGTTTATTATTTTTTTTTAAGTCTAATTCTGATTTAGGTGAAGCATACACTGACAAGCTATTAATGAAATAAGAGTTATTTTTATCTCCCTGAAGTTTCAGACTTAAAAAGACATCGAAGGTATAAAGCAGTGAGGTGTTGGGCTGGGCGATTTCGCAGCGGTGCTATAATTTGGTGTTGTGTTATGAATTCACCACACCTTTTTGTTTTTTGTGTGTTAATGTTCAGCTTGATCCAAGATGGTAGCCTTTGTATAAAAAGATCTATCTTGAAGTAAAAGTTGTAGGTGATCCTTTAGAGGCTCAGCTCTCCTTTTGCTCTGCCCGTATTGCCTGAGGGCCTCTCGTAGCTGAAGTCCAAGGTCGGAAACATCTGCTGGTCTGGACTCAGCTTCCAACCGGATGACCTGGTGTCTCTCATTACCTCCAGCTCATTTTCCTCCACTTGTGTATTTGTTCTTCACTTTAATTAAAGTTCAAGGCAGTCCACGTTTTAAAGAACATGTTTTTTATTTTATTCCATACATAAAAATAAATGTGTGCATAATATTTATAATAGTAATAAAGAAATAACAAATATAATTATTGTTATTACAGCACCTTTCACCTAGAAATGGCTTGAAGTGGAGGCATAGAAAAGGCCTGCTTATAGAAATGTCTTGAACAGGAATTTTAAAGACATTTGCAAGCTGACCTCCTCAAAGAAAGTATTCCAAAGAATGAGTGGGAATGACGGAGAAAAGCCCAATCACCCTTGGTTAAGGTAGTTTTGGAGGCAAAATGGGGGCTCCAACCTGGGTACCAGCAAGGTGTACCTAATGAAGTAACTATAAACTGTGAGAAGCAGCAGATTCTTGTATGTGTGTAAATGAAGTAAGTGGCTTTTTTTTTCCCCATCTTTACTTGAGAACTGACTCAGCAAATGTATGCATTATTAAACACATCACTGTAAATCTGATACATCATCATCCCTCACCTCTAAATCTGTTAGATTGTTTCAGCGGTCTGAGTTTGAAGTATTTAATACTGAACAGAAAGTATGATGACCAAGCAGTGCACATCATACAGCCTCAACATGAAAGAAAACTTCCTTTATTGTCTTTTTTTTTTTGTTGAAGCTTTGCAGCCTGTTTTTTAAATCTACACTTGCTTGTTAGTGCTGATTAATGTAAATGATGCTGGCAATGTGATTTGTAAAAAGGGCATCTGCATGTGGTTCTGTAATCTTGTTACTTTTGTCTATACATGAGGTTATGAACAAAGCCTCAGGAGGTCATTGGCTCCCTTCCAGAACTGATGACTGACCGCCACATTTGGTGATCTCAGCAGTGGTGTAAGTCTACGTGATACGCTGGTATACGCTGTATACCCGCTAGAAAAGCTTGTGAATTTCCGTGTAACGACTTAAAAGTGCTCAATGATACGTAATTTGCCTGTAAGGACCAGCGCAAGCTCTTTACTACTCCTCTCCGATGCGGTCGCCTGCTGCCATACGCTCCCCTTTCCTCCGGTTCCATCTGACGCTCACAGCCATTGGCCGAGATCATTGCCACAGCTCTCTGCTCTGTGATTGGTTTCTTATTCAGGTGCTCTTTTATGATTGGCTGGGGATGTAGCCGGGAACAGCTTAGACAGACACCAGTCGAGAGATGCGGCAGCTAGAGGATTTTACAATGTTGTGAAAATTAAGAGAAAACGAGCTACACTTTTTG
This sequence comes from Pterophyllum scalare, assembly GCA_024447675.2. Classification (NCBI taxonomy): domain Eukaryota; kingdom Metazoa; phylum Chordata; class Actinopteri; order Cichliformes; family Cichlidae; genus Pterophyllum; species Pterophyllum scalare. The sequence goes on along the minus strand of JAMQGT020001359.1, from coordinate 240,655 downwards.
GATGTTTTTATAAAGCAGCTGCCCCTGAAGTCACAGAGGCAGCTTTAGAAGAACCTGTTTGACAGACACAGTCAACCTGTTTTTTCTATAGTACGTCTATACTCAGTTTTTAATACTTAAACATGTTTTGCTTATACACTGTTTTATGAATTCTACATGTTTTTAATACAAACCAACTGTTGTACAGTTTGTTGTACATTTGTTTAAATGTAATAATCAGAGAAATTATGCAGTGTTAAATATGCTTAAAAATCAAAATAAATTGTCGATCACATAGCACTAACGGGTGTGCGTTTGTTTCTAAGCACAGTATACCCACTACAAAAATGTAGACCACACCACTGGATCTCAGCTCATAACAAACGGCCTCTACAGGAATATTATATTATATTATTGTATTGAAAACTGCAGTGTAATAACAAAAGAGATGAAACTGCAACTGGTGTTTTATATTTTTAACTGAAGATGCCTTTTAAAAAAAAAAAAAAGTCTTCTTTTTCCTTCACGTAGTCACCAAACTCCCCAACATTCGAATCACACTGTCCACTTGATTTCCACAGCTTTATATCTTTTAGCTGGAGATAAAATCGCAAACACACTACAAGAGCTCAGATCAGTGCACAGAATCTTTTTTCAGTCTTTACATTTTTTTTCTCCTCCTAGATTAAATCTCTAGATAAGCTACAAGAATCAGAAAACAGCTAACCATTTTATGTCATAAGAGTAGCATGTCTGGCTATGAGTACTCACAGACAGGACTGACGCAGACAGCTGGAAGCTCATCTGTATTAGCTTTTAAATTAAAGGCTTAAGTTGACCTTGAAATGTCCTGAGCACTGAGATGTTTTTTTCTTGAATATTAGAAAACAGACAAACATAAAATTGGCTAGCCTTTTGTTTTCATTAACCATGTTGACTCATTAAAAACGGATTGAAAGAGCACATTAAGTGTTAAGTAAATATAAATCCTCTTATTTCCATTAAATCATTCATTGCTGTATGTATGCGGTACCTGCTCATAGATATTATATACACACTATTTACAGTTGTAGGAAAAGAAACATTATGGCAAAGCTTCTTACCGCACTGTGAAAAACTAAATACGCTCTTACTGCTTCCATTTTAACTGACAGCCAGCTGCTTCTAATCAAATGAACTTCATTAACTGATCATCAGCAAGTGTGAGCACCTCCATAAAAACAGTTTGCAAGTCTGGAGTGTACGTCCCAGCAAATTCACCCAAAGGTCCGACCATGCAATGCAGAGAGAGAGAGAGAGAGAGAGATGCAAAAAACCCAAGAGCTACATCTCAGACTTTACAGGCCTCAGATATTGTTAAATTTTAAAGTTCATGGCAGCACAATTAGAAAAAGTCTTAACAAGTATGGTTTGTTTGAAAGGGGTGCCAGTAGAAAGCCTCTTCTTCTTCATAAGCATGGAAGCATGGCTTAATTTTGCAAAACTGCATCTGAATAAACCACAAGACCTCTAGAACAAGGCCTGTTTGGGCAGACAAGACCATAGTGGAGATATTTGGCTATAATGCACAGTGTCACATTTGGCAGAAACCAACAGATCAGCACAAACTCCTCATACCAACTGTCAAGAACAGTGGTGGAGGGGTGATGGTTTGGGCTTGCCAAATGTGAGGCCATCTTTCTGACTACTAAAGCTTGGTGCAAATTGGATCGTGCAACAGGACAATGATCCCAAGCAAATGGCTGAAAAAGAAAAGAATTCAATTCAATTTTATTTATATAGCGCCAAATCACAACAAACAGTCACCTCAAGGCACTTTGTATTGTGGGTAAAGATAGATTAAATGCAGTTTTGAGGCTGTCATTTTCAGCATCTACATGGATGTTAAAATCACCCACTATAATTATTTTATCTGAACTGAGCACTAAATCAGATAAAAAGTCTGAGAAATCAGACAGAAACTCTGAGTAAGGACCAGGTGGATGATAGATAATAACAAATAAAACAGGTTTTTGAATTTCACAATTAGGGTGGACAAGACTAAGAGTCAGGCTTTCAAAAGAATTAAAACTCTGTCTGGGTCTGTGATTAATTACTAAGCTGGAATTGAAAATTGCTGCTACTCCTCCTCCTCGACCTGTGCTTCGAGCTTTCTGACAGTTAGTGTGACTCGGGGGTGTTGATTGATTTAAACTATCATTCATCCTGCTGTAACCAGGTTCAAGGTGTTGCAATGGCCCAGTCAAAGTCCAGACCTCAACCGGCTGAAATGCTGTAGCAGGACCTTAAGAGAGCTGTGCATGATCCTTAGTTAACTGAAGTGATGTTGCAAAGCAGAGTGGGCCGAAATTCCTCCACAGCGATGTGAGAGACTCATAAATCAAACAGAAAAGTATTGCTTTTAAAGGTGGTTTTTTAAGGTATTGATTCTATGCAGTCATATGAAAATGTTTTTGCACATGACTTTACATATACAAGCTTAGCATTAGAGCAAGTGAATTGTTGTGTGTAAATCAAGTGCAACATAAAATACCAATTATGCAGCAGCAGCTGCTGTTAGGTCTAATAAACACAAAATTTTAATAAGAATATGGGAGAAATTAGCAATCAGCTTTCCTCGAGTAGGCCTAGACATGGCATAGAGCTGTTTTTTTTTTTTAATTAAATTTGAGTGATTCTTGGTAGTTGAAATGCAGATTAAAATATAAACTGTGATGAGTGGGTGGTAAGTGAACAAAAACATTCCTATTGGATGACTTATACAGCCGTTGTGTTGTTATACAGCCAGTTTTTTTTTTTAAAAACACGGTGGGATTGGTGTAGATTAAAGTGTAAACGGTAACCTAGGGACAGTATGAATATTGCTGAGAAAAAGTTGAGAAAAACAATAGCAACAATGACTTTTGGGAATCATCAACAATAAGCAACAATGTGGGAATGTGCACATTTAAAAGCCACGTGATCTCCCAAGCAACGAAACAAGTAGTGTAATTTTTCAGACTAATTGCAGATGCTTCCACAGAGGAGGTTGGTTTTTAAAGCATTACATTAATTTGGCCAGCAAGCATGAAATCAATGCAGAGCCTAAAGCCAGTGCTGCACTTTGTTTCCCTGGCAATAACCTTTATTTCATGCAATCTTGCCAAGATGTGTTTCTGCAGAAAGTGTTCAGTGGTCATTAGTGTATATGATGACAGCAGCTTTTGATGACCAAAAAAAAAAGAAGCTGAGAATTTGCTGAAAAAAGGTTTCTTGTGAAGACTTCTGGGGTACTTTCAGACTGAGATCCTTTCCTGACCTCAACAACCTGCCCCAACACCATCATTCATCATTGTAGCCATTAAAAGTAATGACCTCTGTAGAGCTGCTTCATGATTTAATGACAAGCGCTCCTCGCAGACAACTTGGTTAAGGTATTGTTTACAGATGAAGGAAAAGACTGTCAGGGTAATGAATTTTTACACTATCAACTCCCCTACTTTTTATGTTTGAAGTACTCTGTAATTCTGATATATGAATGCTGCAGCAGTGATAATGATACAAGGCCGAATGAACTTGCATATTGTGGTAAGTTATTGCTGATGTGCACATAAAATGAGCATGAATTATAAAGCAAATTGAGCTCCATAACTATATTTAACAAAAGCTGATATGTCAGATATATGAACAAAAAGGAGCAAATTATTACCTGCAGCCAGAGTCAAACCTTTACAGCTAACCTCTAAGACAAAATACCTGCCTACACTGTGTGGCTTAATGAGGCAAAGCGTCATTAGCATAGTGAAAAACATGCCAATAAATTACTCACCACTGGCGACTTCATTACCAGGTAAACTGAAGTAACTGTAGATAAGACAGCCCCATCCACTGGAGTAATATTCCTACATAAAAAAAAACAAAAACAAAAAAAAACATAAAGATGTGCTAATATGTGTGAAGGCACTTTGAAATCCATTTAGTCCTGCAATGCAATATGCAATATCTCCCAGAGATGTGCCATGTAAATGAGATTTTTGCATCCTGATGAGATGAGAGCGAAATTTGGTCATAATGATGCCGTAATGCTCAAGGTTACTAACCTGCTTATAGGGCAGAAAGGAAGTGTCTGAAGTCACTTCTAAGGAAAGTAAGATGTTAACAGTTGCTGGTCATGGCAGCGTCGTGCTCCTGTAGATGGTTTGTTTTTGAATTTTTAACTATAAAAAAAATGACTATTTAGGTTCTACACTATCTTAAATTATCCCTCCATTCACACAGTCCATTTGCCTGCATGAACAGAATCACATTTACGTTTGCACCTGTTATGCATTTTGGCCCAATCATATAAGTTTTATTTATCACACAGACCCACTGAGCGTGAGTTCCAGTTTGCTTGTCCTGTCAGCTTTATTGCATTTATAAAATGTGGGCCATTCCATATGAATTTGCCTGAATCCCTGAGATCATGTCATGGATTTTCTTGAAGAAACATAATTTAAAAAACAAACTTATATTAAGTTCACTGGGCCTTGCAAAATCCTGACGCTTAAAACCAAATATTTTCTCCACTTATCAATTTTTAAGTTGGGGCCTCTTGAACAAAATTTCATAAATTATACAATTCTTTCTAAGCCTCCATAATTGGTAGTGAATTTGGTTTAAATTTGTACTGAAGATTCAAGAAAGCCCAAGGATAAATCCCTGTTGCTGAATGTTTTACAGTAATAAAAATAATTTCTACCAAAACAAAGAATGATTCATTTCTAAAAACAAATATCTCTTCTAAGTTTCTTTTTCTTGTTATCAAATTATATGTAATATTAATATAGTTTTGTCTTGTCAAAAATTATGACCCACATTAAAAAAGTGACTGCCTAATTAAACTTAAGAGCTAAAAAAAATCCACATCTTTATTTTGACTGTATATCTTCAGTCCAAACCCACACAAACACAGGGAGAACATGCAACCGCAACAGCAACCCCACCTCCCAACCGAATGCCTAAATGCTGCAGATCAGCAAGCTGTCAAAACTTCTGCTTTTTGTTTTTAGAGAGGGTCACACTTACTGATGATCAGTCAATCAAGTGTACTTGATTAGCAGCACCTGGCATGCCAATTACTCTCTTACATCCTATGGAAGTAGTGAGGGTGTACCTGGGGCTACAGAGTCCTGGATGATTTAGATCACCCTTCATTTAAACAAAAAATAAAGTGTGACCAAAATAAGTTTATGCCAATTGATTCAAAGATTAAATAATATTATGGTGCCGGTGTTTTCCACAAAATCAAATAAATGTTATCAAGTAATCACAAGTAGCTAGTGTTGTAGGACTCAAGACCACTTTTTGATGGTCTGGACTCGACTCGCGTTGGTACTCGGTCTTGTCTCGGTCTCAGACATTGAGGACTCTGGATTTTATTTCAAAACCAGTCAAGACCACAACTGTGGAAATATCACTAAATGTGTTTTTTACATATTTGTTAGAACTGTCACCATGTCATGACAGCACAGCATAAGGCAAACAATTCATGAAAAAACCAGAGCCCCTCCACCCTCTCCCAGACCCTTTTTTCCACTGACGGGGTGCCGGTGCCAGTATTTTAACCATTCAGCAGTTTCTCCACCGTGAACGCACTCGGTGCTCGGCCGAAAAAAGGGTTCAACTCGGGCCTCACAAGCTAGCTGGTCTCAAACCAAGAACGTGTGACGAAAGCGGCAAAAGGGCGTGACTGTCGTCTCGACGTAAAGTTTTCTACCGCTGTTTCACTGCATGGTGTGTATGAGGGGCTCGACACACGTAGCAACAGCGACAAATGGCCCTCATCACAACTGGGGTGAAAACCGAACACATGGGACGCGATAGCAATGGCAGCATTCCGAATCGCACTCTCGTGTCACTTGTCGCTTGTAATTGAAGATATCTTGAATTATTATTATTCTTACTAGTCAGTTTATAAGTCCAGATATCTTAAATTACCATTCTGGATTGTCAAAATGTCGTTTTGTCTAGTCAAAATGCATTTATTATGCATTTGTTATGAATGCTCAGGCTAGTTAGCATGGCCACAGATGACGGCAGATAAACAGTTTCCCTGGAATGGTAAGTTGTTTCTCTGCCATTAGTACAGTGAGCAACGCGTACACAAGTAGTGATTGACAGTGCCAAGACCCTCCTCCTGGCTGCGATTGGCTGACTGGGACTGGTGGCTAAATTTATTTCAGCGCTAAGTGTTTATTGTCTAGGTGTTTTTATGGGAATGTGGATTTTTCGGATCAATTTGAGAAGTGATTTTGATCATGTTTCACATTGTCATGTAGCGTGGGGCACTGGTCTTGGTCTTGACTCAGTCTTGGACCCTAAAAGTCTTGGTCTTGTCTCGGTCTCAATACACTCTGGCACTGACATCATTACAGTTGAGTTGTAGGATTTACGGCATAAGTTTGAAGGTTCGTTTTTTGTTTTATTTGTTGGTCTAAACTTTAATTCATTTCAGTGGCTTTTGGCACCGTCTAGAAAAATGCCTCCATCTTGTTCTTGTTTTCTTCCCTGTTTCCATCTTCTTGTCCTCAGAGGAGCAAATGTGATTTTGCATTATGATATCATTAAAGTTAAATACATTGGAAAAATAGCTCGGAGCCTTTTTTTGGTCAGAATGTTATTTGTGATGTTTATTAACTTTGAGTATTTGTTTATTTTGACTCCTCCGTGTTAATACAAAGTGAAGAAGTAAACTCCTGCATGGCACTTCCTCACAAATTGTGCTGCATCTCATTGTTTGCCTTGGAAACAACAATGTGTCATGCTTATCAAACTACGGCCACATCCTTCATAACTGGATGCAGATCATTGGTTTGTAACCCGCAGGTGTTCAATAAACAATCAGCTTATCTGGCATTCTTCTTATAAAAACGGAAAGTTAACCACATGAGAGCAGGAATTCGACCCTTTTCAGTGCAGTGCTTTGAGCATGAAGTAATTTTTCAGCATGGAAAATTTGATTATGACCCCAGTTCAAAGCCATCTGTTTATTGCAATTGCTGCTATCAAAACTGTTTTGAGGCAAACACAGAGAGGAAAATTAGAATGTCCTCGACTGGCATGTAATCGACCAGAAGACAAGAGCAGAGTCCCCTGGGTCCGTCACTCGGCAGGTTTCAAAATATGTGAACAGATGGATGGAGTCCTGCAAGGATTAAAGGAAGCCAGATCTTAAAGTTGAGTTTAGTTTTACTTACTTGGTCACAGTAAACACACTGATCAAAACGAAAAAATTATATTTTACCTGGTAAACCCTGTACATTGTGCGTGTGTGTGTGTGCGTGTGTGCTTCAAGTATATAAAAAAAGGTATTTTAGTATGTTGCCAACCAGTTTAAATTTTTTATATGATACTGCAGTAACTAACCATAGATAATACAGTATGTTGTATTCCCCGTGATCCATTTGATCAGAATACCTGCCAGTTCCTACTTTTGACAGAAAAACTCAGCTCGAAGTCTACTAATTACTGATTAAGTTCTCAAAGGAAAACAACTTTCTCCAAAGAAACTTCAGGCCATGTTTTCATCTATACTTTGGGTGCTGTGTAGGGAACGGTCTTGTAAAAGTGTGTTTGATTTAGTGGGCAGGCTTTGGGTGCATGTTGACTCCTGTCACAAGGGCACAAATCACTGTCCTGAGATTTCTTTGTTTGTGTTTGTCTTGGTGTTTCAAATCAGCGCCATGTAATCCAAGTCAAGGACACTACACATAACAATACTGTAGAGAATGGAGCTTCACAATTTTTCAAAAAGGATAAATAGATTGGCAAGGTTTAATTCAAGGTTTTCGTTTCTCAAATGCTCACAGCAGACACTAACCAGGATTGGGAGTGTGAGGATATTTGCACTTAGCAAGTCCAAAAAATTATATTTTTACCAGCTTTGGAATAAATGAAGTATTTTGTCTCATCTTATTCGTAAACCACTATACAGATCAGCCACTTTACAAGGTTCCCTAAACCTTCCTAGCACCCTTTTGCCTTCAGAGCTGCCTTAGGCACAGATTCAACAAGATGCTGGAAGCATTCCTCAGAGAGAATGGTCCATATCAGTAGCATCACACAGTTGTTGCAGATTTGTTTGCTGCGGATCTGTGATGCGAATCTCCTGTTCCACTACGTCCCAAAGTTTCTCTACTGCATTGAGATCTGGTAACTGTGGAGTACATTGAGCTCACCGCTATGTTCAAGCAACCTGTTAGAGATGATTTGAGCTTTGCGACATGACGCGTTATCCTCCTCCAGCAGCCATCAGAAGACCGGTACGCTGTGATCGTGAAGTGATAAACACGGTCAACGTGTCTCAAGTTGGTTGTGGAGTTAAAAAGATGCTCTGTTGGTACCAAGTGTGGCAAGAAAACCTCAAAGTTAGTGTTTTGACATATTTGAACAACAGGGTCAAGTGCTAACTTAAAAGCTAAAGCTAGCTAGCTAGCTTGGTTAGCAAGCTACATCCAAAAACTCTATGGATGCAACATAAGCCGCATTTCCATACGGAACTACTCAGCGCGGGTCGACTCAAGTCGCCGCAATCTGACGGCATTTCCATAATTATCAGGTACAAGGTCGCACTCACTCACCCGAGGTTCTAAGTGATCCACGGAGATCTGAAAATGTGACGCAGAAGAACAGCATGCCACTATGTTTGGCACAATAATGCATTCAGATCACTGTTCTGTTTGCAAGATCTGCCAGACATGACAGGCTTTAAAAAAAAAAAAAAAAACAGAACAGCATGTCACTGATTGGCCAGGGAGTGTCGTCGCCAGCAGAGTCACGAGAGTATATCCTTCACCAGAATCAACCGTGCCATTTTTAAAACCTGACCGCAAGAAACTGGAGGCGCAAAGCACAGGTTGAATGTCCAGACCGACGGTTTGCAGCGGTAGTTTTGCAACATGAGAGCCATCTGAAACGCACACACAGCATACATATTATAACCCTATACTGCCGGGCGATCGCCGCCGGAGCACCAGTTACCTGCACCTACAAGCCAAACAGCTGGTTTAACACAGGGCCTGAGGCAGGTGATCAAAGTAACTTTGAATTACCATAATAACAGGACCATTTCTCCTACAGGAAAAATTAAAATGGTTTTTGAAAGCTAAGAAACTGCACTTCACAACCAAAATAGGGTAGTACTATGTTGTTAAAAAGGTAATTGTTGCCATAAGTCTGCTAAACGCGGCAATTTTGAAGTACACTGAGCCGATTATGACCTGTTCGGGGGTATGGGGTTATACTTAACAATTATAACCTTCATCAATTTGTATCGACTCCACCCACACTGTGATGGTCCTCAAATGCACTGGAAACACAACACGACCGTGGCGAGTTGTGTTGAGTGAGTCAACCTGCGCTAAGTCGTTCCATATGGAAATGCGCCTTTACAGAGTCATATAAACACTAGTTAGTGCTGCATGACTAATAAAATACAATTTCATTTACAAGGACTGCACAAAGTTCTTGGAAAGGCTGGACCTCAGCAGTTCACATTACCCCTTTATTCACCGCACACAATTGTGTACATCACTTTCTAAAGTTATATATTCGAATATTTATTTTCTGACATCTCCTACCTAAAATGGTTATATAGGCATAAGATTTTTTTCCCCTTATTGGGGTTTTTATTATAAAAAAAATTAATTAAAAACGGGGATTCAGCAATTCAGTTATCTCCAGTTCCCTTGGCTTCTTCAGCATCCAGTCTGAATTAAAACTTGCTTTCCTGACTTTGTAAAATGAAATGTGAAAGTAAAATACATTCAAGAATATTATTTAATTTCTATTTATTATAAAATAATAGTTGGTAACAATAGGCCCAAGATGAATACAGTGAAAATTCAAAACTGTGTGGCATCTAATTTATTTTTACTAGTGTAGCTCAGTGTTTAGGCAACGGTATACTGCCAGTCTCTCCTTTTCCTTCACCTTTATACGCACTCGTACCACACACACACACACACACACACACACACACACACACACACACACACACACACACACACACAGATGCACACAGTGAAGCCAAGAACAGCAAAACAGCAGGAAATGTAATCGATTTTTGGGGGGGTTAATCTCTCCATTTGGTGAGATGTCACTATTTGGGGAGTCCTAAAATAAGGTTAGTCTCAGTAGAGCCTTTTGGAGTGGGTGCTGGGTGTGTTGGGTGTACAGTGGACAGCACAGACGGTCTAGTTGTGTGTTCACAGCGCAGGGACATACCGTCTTTCCTTACCTGAAGAGCTAACATAAGACTGTGTATATCAAACTCAGTGCCAGATTAGATCTTCAGTACTGGATGACTGTGTCTGCATTAACACATGCATTCATCCGTTATCCTTGATATTAACTGATATACTATAAGTAATGTATCTATACTTATCTGTAGCTCCCAAACAGTTACAGTTAGATCCATAAGCGTTTGAGCAATTAAGACCTTCTATTTAAGATTGTTTGTCCAATTATTTTTGATCTCTTGAAAATGGGGAGGAATGCATAAAAATGTTTGTAATTCTTAAACGACTAACGCAATACTTTGTTAAACCCCTTGAATTAAAGCTGAAAGTTTGCACTTTAATCACATCTGGATTGTTGGATTTAAAATCCACTGTGGTGTAAAATTATAAATATCATGTCATTCTTATTCTCATCATTAATTCCATAACAGTAAAAGATTCAGACTGAGCTAAAATGAAACAAAGGTACATAAAGGAGGTGATGTACAACTCTGTAAGGCTAACAGCTTCAAAGGGAGGGACTCGGTGCATTAAAATCTCTCTTAGGCTCCTATAGGTGTTACCTGAAACTGTCTCATGGAAAATACAGATTTTATAGCATTTTCCCTGTTAGGGCCTCGACACACGGGGAGCGACGTCGCTCGCTCTCCATTCATTTCCTATGGAGCTTGTGCGATGAGGTGACAATGCATGTGAAATTTCAAGCTCGTAGACGTGCACACGCGACCAGGTGACGCGACACAACAAAGTTGAAAAATGTTCTACTTTTGTCGCTGTCGCGTGGCAATAAACCAATCAGCGAGGGTTTCATCGACTGACCAATGAGCGCAGAGTATGCTACACGCTGCAGTCTGCAACCACTTTCAGCAAGAAGGAAAGCATCATTTTAGCTGTGTTTGACTTTCCTATATTATATGACACTTCACGCAGTGATTATCGAGTTACACACAAAAGGCAGCCATGTGGAAACTTGTTGGCGCCAGGCTGACCTTGAACAGGATAGAGAGGACTTTTGTGATAATATAGGATGAACCCAAGGGTGTCTCTTTCTTTTGTAGAGGAGCCTTAACAGCAAGATTTCTGTCAGTTCCAGTATCCAGTAAAATCTTCTGACTCCTCATCTTTTATTGTCTGACACGGACTGCTTTGAAAATGTCAAAATCCTTCCAATTACATAACCAATCACATTTCTTGGAGACGAGTGACGTGAGCGCGATTCGCAGTGCTGCCGTCGCTACCGCATCCTGCGTGTGCGGTTTCACCCCGGTGGCGATGCGGCCCATTTGTCCCTGTCGTTTGTCCCTTAGTGTGTGCCATTGTAGTGTAGACCACAAAATACTGACTCTTCCACATGCAGGTAAAATGTTTCTGTATCAATCTTTCTTGCACTCTGCACATATTTGTGCCTTTTCCCCCCAGACACATTTCTCACTCAGGAACGTTATTGATTACGATTACCCGATCCTCAGTGTTTTGTTGTTTTTACGCGCACCACTGTGTCCTGCAGGACACTTTTGTTTCCTCTGCACAAAGAAGTCCTCGCCAGCTCTCTCGTGTTGTGAGATTATTTTTCAGCAGGTTTCACTTTTTCTCCCATCAGATCGGTTCCTGAGGGAAGCAACATGTGGACCCTGTGACGCCGAGAGCCTGCTTATGCTTCCCGATACTTCCCATTATAAAAGTGGCACCATGAGTTTTAGCAGAATGCATAATGTTGATTATAACATTAAGTTAAACAGAATATCCCAAAAATATTTTATAGATATCTTGTTTAGAATCAAGAACATGGCGCAAATTAAAGAAACCAAAGACTTCAAAAGATGGACTGACATGTTGTCTCTGTAAAGATTGGGTAAGTCTGAATATGGGTAATTACCCAAATGTGGTTAAGATAGCTTAACAGTTTATTCTAATAAAAACCATTTTGTTTAAAATATATATATATATATATATATAAAAGTTATGGCCTCCTTTCAAGTCATTTCCTACAAACCTTAACCGATGAATAAATTACTATAAAATTTCAATTTCACTTTTGCTGGAGGTGACCATTAAATTTAGATTGAATGGTCATCGTCTTTCAGTAAATCAAAGGTAAGTGTGATCGTGGTTGGAAATCTTCTCAGCTGCCTTGGTGCTGATGGTGCTGGTGTCATCGCTGGTTGTTTTATGCCTGGGCCTAGATTGAGTTTTGTTGGTGAGCCTTGATTACAACTGCAGCACTGCTCATTTCACAAATGAACAGCTCAGCAGACGCCACACCCCATTGTCTTACAGATGACACGCTACTACCACTCCTGCTGCCAAAAGGTCCCACTGTGCAGAACAGCACCAGCTGCTCTGTAAATCTTCTCTGCATTAGTGTAAAATTAAATCAAAGACATATCGTATCTAAGTAAGTAAGGCTAAGAATGTGGCACAGCAGTATTCAACATTTCAGTCCAGCAGCAGGTCTATTTCTTTGAAGCCACTCTTATCCAGAAAGTTCAAAATATTGCCTCGGGGGTCCTGTGCTTCACCGGTACAATAGCTGTTGGACATGTCACCTGCTGCCTATGTTTATTTGCTTCAGTGTAAATGGTATGAACAGCCTGTTATGAGCTCCCTCATCTAATCCACTGCTGGAGTTATTTATACTGCTGTATTGTCACCGTGGATCCAATCTCACCAGGAGTCTGTGCACCAAAAGAGTTGTCATTGTCATGTGTCATTGTCGGTGCGGCTCCACACGCTGTGCATCGGCACATTTCCCACCAGCATAAATGCTTTCTTCCCCACCTCCCCTCCGCCTTTCATACAGGGTTACAAGTATGAAAAATGCTGCATTTTTAAAAATATAAAGATAAATCTGATGTAGATTTGACCTTTCGACCCGGCCCCAAGGTGGCAAGCGACGCAAAGCGAAAGATAAAGAGAGGCCGTTGGAGCTGGCTACTGCTGCAGCACATAAGCAGCCTAGTTTAGACCCAGATAGGATGTCTGGGGACTATAAGTCTCCATTTTTGCCATTAGTCTCCTCCCCTGGCACATCCTATTCCTTCGGGGAATTAGCCTGTTGATAAGAAAGCGTCAGACCCGCTGCAATGGATAGAATCCATTTAACCGGCCTTTTGTTTCCGACATTTTTCAGCCGCCATCTGGAAAATGTCATGGCAACCTTATCACAAAAGTCACATGCTGTAGTGTTAGACAGTCAGCATCTGACAGACAGAACGTTGTTGGAAATTATGTGGCCTGTCAGTGCATATATGTGCCAATCAAGCTGTTGCCATTTTGCTGAGTTGGCACTAACAAGCTATGAGTACTAATGCAGTCAGCAGGGCTGGGAGTGTTATTGATGTGCTTAGTTTGTGCATTTTCTGTCATTTTAGTCTTATTATTTTGTGCTGTGAGGTTGTTTGTCTGCGTTTTCTCTTGCGGAACACGTGAGTGCGGTAGGTATACTTTTGGTATTTCTAGATATGTGCAAGCCAAACCACAACAATGATATCTCCATTTCAGACAACAAGCTCTCGACGACACAAGGCTTAAGTCCCCCTTTCAGCAATTCTAGTATGCCACGGTGCAGCAGACAAGCAATTAGTCCACAAAAGGCCAGACAATTACGGAGATTGCAGCAAGACTTCAAAGAGACCAGGGCATAAATCCTTAAGGGCACAGTGTGCATCCCATTACACATCCTCACTGGTTGGCAGTTTATATTGTCTGTGGTGAGCGCAGAGGAGCAGCTGGAATGTGTCAGTCTGAGTATCCGCCGAGGCTCGGGTGAGATAAAGAGACAGAATCGTCCTGCAAACACAGAGAGAGACCTGACAGTTATTTTGGAGGAGGCCTGCCTCCTCTGTGCAGTCAGCAGTTGTTTTCCTGCTGCGATGCTGCTGCGAATGGCCTGTGCCAGGGCTGACCTCCACTAATGTGGCGCTCTGAATAGACATTTGCATTTGAATTAACTGACTCAACACATCATGCCATCTGATAGAAATTAAGTCACTGACGGAATCAAGTCGGAAAAGTCGGTCGGATGGGTTAACGTTGCAGTGAGATGTCGTCGGACTGGAAGGTCACTGACTCGATCACGCAGCCGCTACCATGCTTATTAGAAGCTAGTTGTGCCATTATTGTGTAGAAGTGTGAAGAAAATTAAAATACATTAGGGAAGGCAACAAGACAGAAGCATGATTTTAGTTTTCCTGTCGTAAAAAAAAATCAGTAATTCTTCACATGAAAGCAGCAAGTTGCTTTTTTTTTTTTTTCCTACTTTGAGAAATAATTTTAAGACTTCGAAGACCTGCCAAGCTGCGGTGCTCAGCTTCTTTCCAATTGCTTGATTACACTGTTGTTGATTGAAGGAAAAACACTATCATTAGAATGATTTGTTAAAATTGCACTCTGATACATTTTTCAAGTATGTGCGGTATGAATATGGCAGTTAGGGGGCAAAAACTGGAACTTACATTTTTGTGGGTTTAAATATTATCTGAAAAGTGAAATAGAGAGCTATTATACTCTTTCAAACATTGTATAGATTTCAGAACTGCTCACTGGTTGTTTTTTTTCCAACTCTGTTATGTTAAAGATGCGTCTTCAGACACCTTTAATCTTGTAACGTCCTCCTTAGCAGTATTTAAAGGCATTCCCAGGCCAGACGAGAGAAATAATCTCTCCAGCGTGTCCTGGCTCTGCCCCAGGGCCTCCTCCTGACACCCCACCCAAGAGGCGCCCCATCCTGGACCCTATCCCTGTGAACTGTGCTCCACCTGTCACTACCAGGCTTGGTTAGGAACCTGCGTTCGTAAACTGTATGGGTACAATGCACAGGCACGCAAATCTGCTAGTTAGTGCTGGTAACGGATGGAACTGAAGCATTGTCTTATTGACACTGCACTACACACCGAGCTGTATTTTGGGTCAGATAATTCCATTTAAAGGGATCCAAAAGGCTCTAACGCTACAAAATTGAAACTAGAGGTGGTGGGGACTAAAGGTCTTGATTTACACCTGTGAATCAGAGAGGCCACACCCCTGACTTTTAAGCCTTACCTGTACGGTCTCAAAGAAGAAAAATTATTTCGACTTCACGGATTCGACTTGTTACGTTTTTTCGTGAGCAAAAATTTTAAGTAATGTTTTTCAGTAAGAAATATATTTTTGTGTCAGAAGCACATATTCTATGTAGTGAAAGGTGGTAGGCATCACCATGGCAACTAGACAACATATTTATAATTTTCTTGTTTTTTAAGTCAGACAAATGATGTGTGAAAATATGTGATGTGTATAAACGTGGGTATCTGGCATAAAAGCCGTCTTATTCCTTTACCACTCCATCCAACCACCAAATACAGATTTATTATTATTATTATTATTATTGCCTTTTAATCGCTGCACATGGGCGCAGACTGAACAGTTGTGTTCAGGGAAAATAAATAATGTTGGGAAATTCAAGTTGCAGAACACACACGCACACAAACACACAACAAAATTTGTGTTCAGCAGCATGAATCGATAGATTAAAGGTCATGGCTGTTTCAGGAACTCCTGGGAGAACGGGCTGTACTGCAAGATGAGTTATAAAAAGTTTTTCCCATCAAAGTTGTCGTGAACGGAGGGAAACTATCCATAGAGGCCATAGCCGGTTTTGGTACCAGGCTGTAAACATGCTTCTCCTTTAGTTGGGGGGGGGGTCTGTGGGGATGGACTCACTCTTGGAGCTGCCGTTTGGGGCCCTTCTGTATTGTCTTCATGGAGGTTGCTGCTTGGCTTATTTCTACATTCAACTCTAAACTGCGTTTTTAAGAGAAAGGTGCAGCACTATGTACACTACAAGGAGCAGTTACTCTTGGACAGTGTGACTGCTCTTAAAGTGACATTAAAATCCCTTTTTTGACCTTCATCTTTTATTGCACCTATTCTGGATATCACGCTCTCTTGTTTGAAGTGTTCAATAGTTGCGTTGCTATTGCTAAATTGCTAGAATGAGTGCTTCTGTCTTGCAAGGTCCCTTCTTAAAATCATTCTTATTTTCAGTTAGAATTTCCCTCGGATAAATAAAAGATGTAATGATTAAAATATAATAAAGTGTAATTGTATTTTTTTTTTAACAGGTGTGGTCTGAGGCAGGTGTAAACGACCAGGAAATGTCACAATCCACCACGAGAGCTAGACTTCGATAAAGTTTAATATGTGCGTATAAAAAGTTAATGTCAGTCAGCTGTTGGTAGTTTGTTTTTATTCATAAAATATGCATCTTTCTTTTTAGTGCCTCAGGCTCACAGGCTTGTTTAAGATCAATCAGTGTGCCGGAATGCAGAAATGCTTCTTTTCAAAACACAACCGGGTGACCAAAATTCATTTGTTAGTTTTATATATTTAGTAAATTTATTTTTATCTCACTTTAACTAAAATCTAGTGTCTGTGCTTAATGCCTAGGACATCCATTCCACCTCTTTGAACCCTTTGAAACCTGACCCAAGTTAAAAAAAAAACCCCAAAAACATCAACATCACTGTGCTTTGTAAGTAAAGATCCAGGGTCCTGTGAAGCCTGGGGTCTATTCTTGCTGTCATAGGGAGGAGACGAAGTGCACTCTGGACAGGTCGCCAGTCCATCACAGGGCTAACACTCGGAGACAGACAGTCATTCACACCCACACTCAATTTAGACTCACCAATTTGCCTAACAAGCGCGTCTTTGGGCCATGAAAGAAAGGTGCAGCGCCCAGAGAAAACCCACACAGGTGATCTGTGAGGCATCTACGCTGACCACTGTACTGTCGTGCATACAGAGAAAAAGGTCTTAGTAAGAAAGTTTCTGGATTGTGCCATTTCCTCACCAAGACTGGTTGATTCAGAGTAAATGAGGTGATAATTACCTTCAGCCGTGATCGCAGCCATGATAGTAACTCAGTACTTTCGTTAAAACAGTTCTAACCACCAAGATAATGTGGACAAAACTCTGGAGCCTGTCCCAGCTGTCATAAGGCGAGAGGCAGGGTACACCCTGTACAGGTCACCAGCCTGTTGCAGGGCTAACACAGACAGACACACAACCATTCAAACTCCCATTCTGTCATGGTCCAGGGTCCTTTTGACTCTGTGTGTTTTGTCTTGCTTCATTTTGTCTGTTCTGTTCTGGGTTTCTTTTGGTTGTGGGGTTTAGTTTGTTATTTCTAGTTCCTGGTGTTCTCCCTGTGTTCTGTGTCAGGTCTGCGTCTCTGTTCCCTCGTCTTACTTCCCGTTTTATTTTGATAGTCGTGGGTCCCTGTCTGTTGTGCTCAGTTTTGCTTCCCCTGGTCTTGCCTTAGTAATGAGCGTCACCTGTGTTCCCAGCTGTTTCCACTCCCCTCGTTATCCTCCTGTGTATTTAAGTCCTGTGTTTTCGGTGCCTGTTGTCGCATTGACGTCTTGGTCTAATGTTCCCTAGCTGCGTGTATCCTGTTTCTGCCTTGGCTTTTCAGTCTTTTGTATTTTGATCTTGCTTAGTGGTAACTACTGTCTTTTAGAATATCTGCAGAAAACGTCTGGAAGATACTTTATATTTCAGAAAACCCAGTGAAAGAAATGCTAAATGAGAGATTGAATTATAGAAGCTATGGAGAAAGCTCGTCCTGCAACCGAACTTGGCTTTGTGATGACCTTGGCCTGTCCACCTTTTGTATATAGTTCAACACAAAACGGTTCAGTGATGACAAAAACATTTTCAGTAGCCAAGGTGGCAACAACAATAGCAGTAATAAAGAATACCGCTTTACAGAGTCAGTGAAATACTGAAGGGCAGAAATATATTGAATTATAAGCAAAACATGACAAAAGTATTTGCTTTTGATGCTCTCCTATATGGCACATTTTTATGCTTAAATATTTCCGTTTTTACCTTTTGATAAAAGCATGCAGAAATGTAATCAACAAGTTAAGACTCATTTTCTGCCTTTGTTTTGTTCTCCTGACTGCTTGATTATCACAGTGGAGCTGTCATGTGAAGAAGCCGCATCCCAGAATGAGAGAGTTCAGCACAAAGTGTTGTATTAGAAATTACTGCAATTAATTCAGCTCCCGGAGGGCTGATAACTTGCCAGGAAATGGAGCCACTCTAGAATAGAAATCTCATCCCTCACTCCGTGTAGCCTTAATGTTGACATTTGGGCGGTCCCATTTTTTTGACCTTACCTTGTATGTAATTTATCATAAAATGTGCCTGCTGATCAGATAAGCTGTCTGTTTTAGCTTTGAAACATATATATCAAATGGCTTTTTCTGAAATCACCGGAGCGAAAAATTACAGCTCCAGTTACCTGACAGAGTCCTATCACGTTTGTGATTAGGTGCCCAAGCTGAATTTGAACCAATATCCAGCCGCGATTGTTCTCGCAGCTGCCAGAAGGACCTTGGTTGATGATGATGTGCCTCCTTGAAATACAGATGAGTCATGTGTGTCACTAATCATCTGCAGCATTCCCATCTTACGCTGAGCGGATTCAAGGGTAAGGGCACCTGGGGGAACAAAAGCCAGTGTCCTCTTTCGATTTAGTTTGAACCCGTTTGAATTTAGAATTATATTTGTGCTTTGCAAAACAGCACAGATCACTTTTCTCACACGCTAACATCTATTTTCCGTTACCCCGATGCTCCTGTTATTTTGAAACCCCATACAAAATTGACCAGAGTAGCGGAAAAGGAGAGACTATTTCCCTGGCTTGCCCTGCGAAAACGAGTAGCCTTAGATCTGAGCACCGTGTTCTGCTTGACTGGATGTGTCTGCCAGCTTGCTTTTGTCAGGGCCCGAAAGAAACCAATAGAGAGAATGAAAGAAATATGGAAGGGGAAACCTGGAGAGCTTAGTGCTGCCAGATGCTCACTTGCAACCAAGAAGAGACAAAAGAAAGAGCCAGAGGGTTCACAGTAGCAGAATCGTTCCTCCTTTCTCTCCACCTCATCTTTCTTCGCCCTGCTGGCAGGTGGACCGCTTCACAACTGGGGAAAGTCATCTGTGTTTTCTCGATCCCCACGCTCCATGGACAAGAGCGAAAAATAAGTACAATTTGTTAAACGAATGAAGAGCAGGTAGACGATCTTTTACTAAAAGGTGGTGTTACTTTGTGGGTGGCACTTTTATTTATTTCTTTAATTAAGCACTGATTACCACATGGGCAGGCTTTTTAGCAGAGCAGGGTTTCAATTATTTAGTTAGGAAGCCATGTATATTAATTTAGCTGAAAGCTGTAGTGTCAACAGAGCATTGTGTGGAGTGGTATAAGGACAAGATTAATAATCAGTTTGCTTTGCTTTCTAATAGCTTTCAGTGAAAGGGAAAATGGAAAAGCAACGTAAAAAAAAACGAGTTCAAAGTGGTTCGTTTGAAATCTGTAGGTGTGGAGGATCATCTCTGAGTCATCGAGTGATCAACAAAGCTGGAGCTTGTCTGCTAAAAAGTGAATTTAGGGTTTCAGTGGTGAACACTTGACCAAGAGTAGAAAATGGGATAATGAGAGAAATCTACAGAAGAAATTGGACTGAAGATGGGGGGAAAAAAATAAGAGGGAAACAAAATAAGAGGAGTTCACTTTTCTGTTGATCAGCTAATCATTTCAACTCTAACTCTTACCTTAACCGACCTTTTAAGCAAATCAGGGACTGGCCATGATTGAACCGGTGAAATTAAACTCTGTAGAGTTCCCTCATTTATGTGTATTGAGCTGTCACGATGGAGCGGTCAGCTCCAAAGAAGAGTCGTGGAAGCGAATGGGGACGAGAGGAGGTGTAATAAAAGAAAGTGAAGTGGAGGCGGGAGTAAAGGACGGTCGGATTTGGGTGAGGAGAGGAGGAGCTGAAGTGCAGACTCGGAGAATTTGGATGTCTGCCTTGTGATTTCAACGCTGCCAAATCCCCTCTTGGACCTGGGAGAGGCACACGCAGCTGAGACAACTGTGGGAGGTTCTGGGATGCTGAGATCCATCTCAACTAAGAGCAGGGAAGCATCTGTAACAATGATGAAGAGGCAGATTATTATTTTCATCTGGATGGTATTAGATTATTTTAGAAGTGATGCATTTTACAAGGCACATCACTCATTTTTATCAGATCCCACACACACACACACACACACACACAAGCATTACATGAAAATAATAAGTTGAAAAGTTGGTGCTTCTGTAAAACTGTCGCATTACCATTTTTTTCATGAACGCTGCTACGTTAGAGAAGTGAGAGAAATTGATGACTGTTACAAAGTGATGTCTCCCAGCTCACAGTAGATTTTTGCACTTTAGCCAATGCTAAAGCTCACTAGCTTTATTAGCTTATACACAAACCCTGCAAGCTAGCTTGATACTATATTGTATTATATATTGATTACAGACATGCCCATAATGCAGGACCTCTATACTGTAAACGAACCTGTCTCTCTCCCCTCAGCCCCAACCGGTCGCAGCAGATGGCTGCCCCTCCCGGAGCCTGGTTCTGCTGGAGGTTTCTTCCTGTTAAAAGGGAGTTTTTCCTTCCCACTGTCGCAAAATGCTTGCTCATAGGGGGCCGTTTTGACTGTTGGATTTTCTGTTATTATTGTAGCGTCTTTACCTTACAATATAAAGCAGCTTGAGGTGACTGTTTGTTGTGATTTGGCGCTATATAAAAAAAATTTAATTGAATAGATAAAATAATCACATTGTCCTTTTAAGCAGTTTTGGGTACAATTAAAGCTGTAAGATCCAGTTAAGCCATGTTTTATTGAATTAAATAATAATAATAAGCGTAGACTTGGTGTCTATTATTAACTAATTGCCTTTTCTCCTGTTTGTTTCTATACCGTCTACTCTCTATGTTTCTCACACATTTTATCAGTTAGGTGCCTGGTAGTTAGTGTGCCTATTTCTATCAACTATTTCTGAAGACGGCTTAAAGAAATTGCATAAAAGCTTGCGTTCACACGGTTGAAGAATAAAGGTGGTCACTTTCAAGGACTTTCAAGCTCGTTAGAAGTGTACAAACTCTGCTTTTGCCTTATACGTTTCCTTTTACGATACATTTCCTCACACATTTCCCATTTTCTTTGCAAAATATAAAGAAATGAGGTGAGGCTCAAAACCTTTGCATGGATTTTGTCACTTTTGTGTTTCATAATTCACACGAAAACTAAAGCTGCAAATTACAGGAAAACTGCTGCCTTTTTGACAGGTGTGACCCATTATGTGAGCAGTCACAATGACACGCTTGACCGCCCTATTAAAGTTTTAGGCCAGCATGCATTCGCACAGATATTATTCTCATACACAGACTAAAGACCCTGAGGAAGTTTCCTTATATAAAGGACAAGGTCATAGACAGTCGTGTTTCCTGTATATCAGAGCATCATTACACATTTATGGTAAGTCCCTCAGACAAATGAATTTTTTAATTGAATGTGCTTGTAGAATGGATGGACTCAGCGGAGGTTTATCAGTCACCGTTTCCTCCTCACTATGTAATGAGTTTTGGTGATAAAGTGGATTCCAGATCGGCCAATTGAAAAACAGATGTGCAGCCATCAGATTTCCTGACTACATCTATTCCATCTGTCCAGAAAATGTGACCAGATGTCTAACATGCCTGTAATATACCTTCAAACAAGCACATAGTAGTTGAAAAGCGTCTGCAGTTAAGATTTCATCACTAAACATTTCACATAACTCCGAAGATATTCTCATTAGCTGCAGAAATATAAAAGTTTGTGCAACTGGAGTTCGGAAACTGTCTTGGGAAAAATGAAGCGAAGTTCACTTTGTGCTTTGTTCCGTTTTATGATGAGGTAAAGTACTTTGCTGAAATATGACTCCAATTTCTGCTGATTTATTTTGGGTAGATGATTATGATAAAACACACACCACCTGTCCTCCATTTACTGCTTTTTTTAGTGAAATGCATATATTTGAAAATATGTAAATTTGGCTTGTTACAGCTTATTTGTTTACAATAAACCATCATTAAATGAGTTCTTTTCAGCTCACTTTATTCACTGCGGGGTTTAAATTATAATGAAGAGTAAAGTTATCATTTAGGTAAAGTTGATTTGAATGCATGCTGAGCCAAAAAAAACAAAAAAAATAAAAAATAGTAATGTACTCTTCTCTGAAAACAAAGCCTTGATGAGGAAAAGGTGTTGTGCCGTAAAACAAAAAAATATTGCAATTTGTGGTCCCTGGAAAATAAGCAACATGACATCAAAAATGAATCACACAGCTTTTAGCAATTACATTACAACCACACCAACAAATGAAAATTATAATAACTCATTTCCAGGTTTAAATTATAACGTTTTCAACAAAAAGCGAATTTTCTGTTTTTCTCAGAAGTTGTGGCAATGAAAGTTGATTATGGCTATGAACAGAATATGCAATTAAACGATGCGTATGCTTACAATAATTTTTGATTGGAGGTTCAGTAAGATGCTGAACTGGAAATTGATCAGAAGTAAAGTTTATCTGTTGTATACAACTTATACACAGCCAGCCTGTTTTTAATTGACTGATACTTTTGCATAAACTTTTCCCCACCTGTGTGTGTGTGTGTGTGTGTGTGTGTGTGTATACCTCATCACATTGTATTTCAGGGTCCACGCATTGGTTAAATAATTTTAAACATGCGTATAAGTTACAATGAAAGTACGGTTAAGTTTAAAAATCCAATTAAATGCTACATTTAAATTAGCTTACATCTCTCCACTTGACTCTTGTGAGATCCAGTTAAATTCAGTAACATGGAAAATGTACTAAACAAAAAAAAGAAGTGCAATAGTCTCTCCAAAAGAGTTGTTGCTTCACAAATTCATACTGTGTTTTACTTCTGTCGAGTTTAAGGTTGTTTAATGTCAGCATAACTATGATTAGTATTGGCAACTAACCTTGAATTACCTTATGCAAGACTTCAGAGTTTGATAACCTAACCATCCACCCCAGCAGTCTCCCTACAACATCATGCAGTGTTCTTTTTTTTTTTTTAAGGGATGATGCACATATACTCATGAAGACATGGTTAAGATGACCTGCTGAAGTTTAAACAGCATCAGAGTGGAGAAGAGAGGTCATTTAAGTGACTTTGAACGTGGCATGGTTGCCACTCCTGTTGTCAGCTAAGAACAGCAAACTGAGGTTGGACAATAGAAGGCTGGAAAAATACTGGGTGATCTGATGAGTCACCCAATATTAATCGGGTACATTTGGATGCTATTGTCAGAATTTGGTGGAAACAACATGATGAGTCCCTCCGTGTTTCAATGGCTGAGTTTTGTAGGGTATATTTTCTTGGTGCTCTTTGCGCTCCTTTGTGCCAATTTAGCGTTGTTGAAATGTCACAGCATACTTAAGTATTGATGCTGACCGTGTCCATCCCTTTATGACCACAGTGGACCCACTTTCTGATGGCTGCTTTCATGAAGCTCAAATTAACAACTTTCTGAAACTATCTCATGAAGAATTAAGAAGTTCTGAAGGTAAAAGGGGGTCCAAAAGAGTATAGTAGTCCATGATATAAAGGTGCCAGCTTTATCTACAGTATACCAGTTAATTTTCATCTGGAGTCCCTGACATATATAAATATAAGTATAAATTTTAGAGGGAAAACAAAGGCAAACACATTTAAGCATAGATTAAAGCAGAGAAGCCCAGAAATATGATAAAACAATGACATAACCATATATCATATTTTATTTTTGCCTTTGTTTGATTTGTTTTGTTTAATAATATTTAATTTAATTGAAAGAAGGCAGAGCAGGACATTACTTCTATCTATTACACCTAAAGTTTTCAAAGTCTGCTTTCGTCGTAACGTGGTACAGTCTAACAGTGTCCAGCTGGTAAGCCAGTCCCCCATTAAAGGGTCCCCAACCCAGACATGCATTTAAAAATACCACATTAACACGATGAGAGCAGTGATTATGGTAAATCAGTTTGCATTTATCAATTTTGGGTGGTCCTAATCGTGTCTGTAATCTTGAGCTTCTTTATACTCGGGGAAGAGCAACTCCTTCAGTTCATTAGATCCCTGCAGGCATCTGATTGCAGAAACTAATCTGGAAATTATTGCGTCAAAGCACATAACATTCAGCCATCTACTGCATTCAGTTTCATTAAATCAAATTTAAAACAACAAAAAGCTGTTAACAAATAACCCCATAACCTCTGTACATGTCAGATGGGTTGGTCATTCTGTGTATGTGTTACCAAATACTGTAAATCACAGCGTCTTTTGCAACTAAAAGTCATTTTTTAATTCTTGAAATGTAATATCAATCAAAATGATTGTCACATTTTAAGATATTAATAAACCACAGTGTGAAATGGTTCGAAATTGTTTCAAATTGAAGCAGTCGCATGCTGCTTCATCGCTTTTTGTTTTAATCGTTTAGTTTTGTCATTTTTAACATCTCAAATCCCCCATAATCTGCTTCTGCCTTCACATCTGCATCATCCAAACAGATTTCTCGTGGAAGAGTCGGCATTTGTTGAGCTGTTGTTGTCGTCATGTGTCACTGTGATTAGCACAGCCGCTTTTATCCCCAGTGATGTGACAGTTTTACATGTATTTATTAATCACAGCAACATTAGATTTATATCAAACTTTACACTTTGTGGCATCACCTACTTGAGCAAAACAGCAGGTTTGCAAAACAGGTGGCTGAAGACACAGGTAGCACTTCCCTACCACCGGCACTATTTAGAGAGCACTCTTAATTGCTGGCATAAATGTGCGAATATACAGTAGGTTGTTCAAAGCATTCGGAGAAATGACTAATGCTGGCATTTTCTTGTTCTTAAAAGCAGTCTCCAGAGGGGGGGAAGGGTTCAACAATAGTGCAATTTGGGATTTGAGTGAAGGTCAAAATTCATCAGCAGGAGCACCGCTGGGTGGGTGCCAAGGCTCGGTTGTTTTTGATTCATAGTCTGAGCTGGGTGGGGGAGGAGTGGTCAAAGTGCTGTTATCGTTATAATAAAGTTGGTAAACAAGTGTGCGACGGTTGATGGGTCTAGTTTGAACAGAAGGAATCTATGGTGTGAATTTGACATCGTAGGTGAGACTGTTCTCGAGTTATCTTGTTCATAAGATTTTCAGAAAACGTAACCTCAAGCTAAAGGTCAGAGGTTAACATCACAGAGATTTGAACTCGTCTGAGATTTTTAGCTGATGGATCTATGGTGTGAATTTGAACATCCTAGGTCACATCGTTCTCGGGTCATGGCCAACGTTAACGTTTTGGTGGAACAGACGACGCCGAGGCTCTGACAGTACCTCGACTTTTTCTTCAAAACGTGCATGAACGAAAAATGCACGGGTCTGTTGCCTCTTTCTCGCCTGACGTAAGAGAATTTTTACCATTTTCGTGAAGCGGGTACGAAGAGTGTGTTCATGCAGCCATACAGGTTTATGGAGGGTATTTGTGGACGTCTCATTAAATGAGAGTACAAAGCAAATACCTGCTGAGCCTGGTGAGGCCACACTAACAAAAAGTGAGTTATATTATAAACATAATGGGAAGTCACTGTATAATTAATAGTCAGTATTTGCATCTTTGCAATGTGTGCAGGAGAAGTTTGAAGAATTTTTTGTGCGCGCGCGTGTGTGCGACACAGCTTCTACTTATTTGCATACAGTCCAGTATATCTCTTTCTGCAGTTATCTGTTAATGAATGAGGTCTACTATCCTCTGCTGCCTTTTTGCTTCCTCTGAGCCTCGTTTTATCTGCAGTCAGATCCAGTTGCACTAACGCACAGAGACATCATCAGGCGCTGCACCCAGAGCTACAGAAAAAGATGAAAATGGATTTCACGCCCAAGTTGTCAAGTGAATTTGGGATTATAATGTACACGGCTCCTGTTTTAATTCATAAAACTCAAATTCAATTAATTCAGCAAATAACGTTCAGTTAATGTGATTTAATATTCTTTCTAACGTATTGATGAGGCTGCAAATGTTATGTGGCTACAGAATGTGCTTTTATTGCGCTTTGTTCTGTGACGAGAATTTTGTAAAAGGGAAACACCAGCTGGAGGCCAGCAGATCATGGGTGCACCCTTTTTTTCTTCCTTCAAGTTATTTGGTATTTTCAAATCGGACATAGTCGCGATTTATTCATCTCTCAGGCATTCATACTAGCCAGTCTCATATGAGTGCTGTTAGTGTCCCACTGAGTAAAGGATTCACTTTTCTCTTTCCTTTTTCAGGCCAGCAGGTTGATTTGTGAGAAAGGTGCTATACAAATTCATTGTAAGCGACGGCAGAATAACTTCTGATGTTTTCAAAGGCTAAACACAAAGGAAAGTAATACCTGTTATTATTGGTATTACTTATCTTTCTGCGTTATGGTCTTAGGGGTTGAAAAGAAATTGATAATTGTCTAACCTTCCTGTTTTCTCTGGCAATATTGTCTAATATTATCTGTCAAAGACAAAGCTTTTGTGTTTACTTTGCATGAGTAATTTTCCAGACAGCTCAACGGGTGACTCAGCATTACTCCGTTTGATTGGCACATCTTACAAAACAATAAAACCCCAATCAGGACGAGCGCAATATCTTTTTGTTTTCGTCTTTAACAAAGCATTTTTCTGTGGTCTTCTTTCTTGTGAAAAACAAATTTAGGTTTTTCTCACAACTCATAATCTGCAGTGACAGACTGGCAGCCTGTCCAGGTGTATCCCACTTTTCGCCCTATGACAGCTGGGATAGGCTCCAGCTCCCTCATGACCCTGAATTTGTTAAGCAGAAGAGGATGGATGGTTGGATCCTGATCTATAGTAACATTAGGCTGAAATAATGTTATGGCGTTCCCAAAATTACAGTCCAGTTATCTGGCTGCAAAGATGCTCTGCTCTAGCAAGGATATGCTGGGACAGCGTCTGCCTGATCATACATTTTTTATGGTCTCGCCTAAAATAGGAAGCTGCCTCTTTACTTCCACGCCTTCGAATCAACTTCTGAGTAGTCTGTTGCTGGACCCGCATATTTGTATACTCAGATATTCATGTATTTAACAAATATACCAATATGTTTACATGGATATAACCCTGTTGTGAGAGGTATGTCTGACGTGCCTCTCACTCGCAGCAGCGATAATCACTTTTTAGGTCTTTTCTTTCCCTTCTCCTCCCAGCTGGTCCCTGCAGATGGCTGCTCCTCCCCTGAGTCTAGTGCTACTGAAGGTCTGCTCCAGTGAAAAGGGAGTTCTTCCTCCCCACCTTTGCCAAGCCAGATTGTCGACATTGTAGGGTTTTTACCTTTACCTTTTTACCTTACAAAACATTCCCTTGTTGTAGACTGGTGCTGTATGACATCAAAATGTCAGATCCATCATAGTTCAAATGTTATTACCCTAAAAGACAAATGTGACCTATACTTTGAGCACAGTTTGGGTTAAGACCCATTTCTGTGCAAGTTTGACTGAAATCTGGCCATTGCTTTAGGAGGAGATGATGGACATCTCACCTTAGCATGAACTCGATCCTCCTTTGGCTGGACGAGGAAAAAACGAATAGAATGGAATTGAATAGCACACAGTGAGATTATATAGTTTTCCATTAATAATCAAAAAACATACCACATTTAATTTTGTCCAATTTCCCCTTTTTGATCATTTCTTTGTGCACCTCCATCTGGACTGCTTCAGCTTGTTTTTAGGAGGTCCTGTTATTTCACCATGGACCTCAAACTTGAAGCTCCGTAAACCAAAAGTAATAGAGTATTTGTTACAGCCCTGGAGGAAGCTGACATTTTACTTGCTATATGCAGCTGTAGCCTCAATCTTTTACTGTAATATGTTAGTAACTAAATAATTAAAACCTCAAAAAACAGTCAGCAAAGGTGTTTTTCACTTAATTAATGTTAGCCTAGTTACCTTGATTGCTAGCTAGAGGGATGGTTATAGTTTTTATCTGAAGACACCAGCTAGAAATGAGGAGCCTGAGTCACTTACCTTTTTCTGAAAACAAGGAAAAAAATATAAATGTTTAACTTTTTCCAGCTGCTTTATCAGTCTGCAGAGTTAAGTCTGGGACAAATGCCATACAATTCATGTCCGTTACACTGTGTGACAAGTAAAGATATGCAGTGTTTACATGCAAATTCCCTGACACAGCGAATGGCTGAAATTGGCTGAGGAAATAGAAAGAGCCAACATAGCAGCAGAATCTCATGCCTCAGTACACTGTAAGGTGTCAAGAGAGTTGGCAAAGCCCTGCTTTACATTCAAGGGTGAGGAGGGCTATTTCAACCAAAGGTTATACACTTCATATTAGTTCAATGAAGTGAACAAGTCTAGATGAATGCCAAAAAAGAAAAGGTGCCAGGATATGTGCTTTTTTTCTCTTTTCTTATTCTTTTAAAGCATTAAATACTGGCAGGAGTTTTGCAGCTGTCTGGTATCGATTCATCTGTGTCGGCGCATACCGGAGGCAAGGAACAACTCCACTTCATGTAGATTATTCAAACGATTATGACAAATTATCAATACTAAGGCAATTCTATTATTTTGTGCCACAGACTTTTAAATTGGTACAGTCTGCACAGGTCGCCAGTCTAACACAGAGAGACAGAAAACCATTCACACTCTCTTCACTTCACTCCTGGCTTTGGCTCAGGAGGTAGAGCAGGTCATCTAATAATTGGAAGGTTGGCGGTTCGATTCCTGGCTGCTCCAGTCTGCATGTCAAAAAAAATGCAAATTAGGAAAATAGAAAAATAGGATCCAGCTAAATAAACTGAGGTTATTTTAATAAATAATCACCTGATTCTGATGGGATTCATTAGCAGGCACTGATTGGGTTTTCATGGAACGACCTAAACTGCTGAAATATGTTGTTTTTATGATCCCATAAGATAATAAAACAAGCTAAATGGACAAACAGAAAAATAAAAAGCAACCCAGATAGTTACTCACATATTATCCCTTTCTTTTTATTGTTACTGTTAATCTGTCACAGCAATAAAACTGTTGAACTTGTGGTGTAGCGGCAGTAGTAAAATCACAGGATGATGCAGCCATTATTAAAACTCATACATCTTATTATTTATTATACTTTGGCTCCCTCAAACTAATTGTATGCATGAATCAAACTCTGTAGTCAACAGAAACTAGTTTACTATGACACATTTTAGTATCTAAAATATGTACTGTGAGCGATAGGAAAGGTGATTGAAGCAAGTTTTTATAGTATACAACCAACTGCCTGTCACAAAGCAATGAAAATGAAAGAAAAGTAAGTCTTTAGGCTACCAGTGTTAGTGTCAGGCTGAAGATATTTAGTTGATTATTCTAAACCCCACACTGAATATGTTTGATTTGTTCTGCCTTTCACACTGTACTTCTTCCATTGCTCTCATTGTTTCTTATATTGAATATTGTGCAGCCTCCTTTTGTAAAATGATATCTGGTGTTGCAGTGTAGGTATACTTCAGAAGATCTTTCAAGGAACGGAGCCTGAAATATAACTTTAATTTGGGCAGATCTCTTTATGTGCCCGCATTAATCCACATCTCTCATCTGCATTTTCCAGTAAAGGCTTCTAGTGCTAAAGTAAAGAGTGATATGTGACTGTTGAAGCTTTATCTCTCTTTAAGGAGAACATACGGAGGAACAGTGAATGGGTATACTGCAGGATTTGCTTTTGTTGTATATAGTGTTTAACGCTGGAATGGGAAGCTTTAAGTCTTCCTCTCATTATCGCTGTAAATGGGCACTCTGTGTGGTAATTAAATGCAGTTCTGCAGTAGAAAAATGCAAATGAATGGGACAACCAGAGCAACAAGTCTTGGTAGCTCCCAGTGGACATGCCAAGCCAAGAAGGGATTCAGAGGCAACAAAGGGAACAGCCCTCATTGTGATAGCAGAGGAGCATTTAATTTTTTCAGTCAGTGGAACATAATGAATTGGTTCACTTTGTTTTGTACAGTCCGAGCCTTTGACATTCCTGCACTTGTTAAGAACAAAATAAGCCGTGTTGTTCTGCTGACAGAATAAATCCGTGAATGTGACTACATGGTTTAAAAATGGCATATATTTTACTCTCTCAAATGTAAGTCCACGTTGGCTTTTAATCAGCCTCCTTTCTAGTATCCTTTGCACACTTTGTGCAGGAGGTTTTTTTTTGGGTTTTTTTCTCTTCGTATTTCCAATTCATATTTCTCTAACAACCAAGGTCAAAGTAATAAAACATAAATACAGACAGACCAGTGTGCATGCAAATAATAGCAATCCATCACAGTAAATGTTTTCTGCTTTAGCTGGGCCTCCCTGGTGGTTGCATTTCCTAAAAATTCATTTAGACAGTTCAGCATGGGATGTATGAGATGGACAGATTTTGACAGATGACTCCCATCAAGTAGACACGCCAGTTAAAGCAAGTTAGAAATGACACAGCTCATCTTCATCAAAGGTCAACTGTCTGTTGCTTTGTATGGGTAAGAGGGAGCGACATCTTATTCGTTTAATTTAAAGAAAAATGAATCCTACTGTTCCTATTATTGATAATACCTTAACAAAAATTAAAGGCGATGAAGAACATTTAACCAGTGCAAAACACATCCTGTTTCCTGTCAGGCCCTCTGGTGTCTTTGCCTTTAGCCTCAATTTGAGTATGCTGCAATCACACTGGTTCGAGACTGCAACATGACCAAAATTACTGCAACCGTGTACTATGAACATGCAGCCTTGTTGCCACTGAAATGTTTGTTTCGAAGGTGAGGACCAGGCCTTCGGCTGCTTTACAAAGCACTACGGAGCTTCAAGATGGCAGTAAAATGGCAATAAGACAGAGTTGGTCTGCTATCAGTTTTTAATTGAATGCGGTCAATTTGGCAATTGCTTGCAATCCATCTGTGATAATATGGCAATTAAGTGTGTTAAACAGGGGAAAAATGGTAAATCTCTGCAAAATGACAAAGGAGCTCAGCAACCTTGCTTTTAAATATGAATATAAACAGAATACAAGCAGTTGGCAACCAGTTGGGTCTTTATTGCAAAGAGACGCATTTTAGATTGTGCTGACTGACTCTGATGTTTCTTGTTGGTGTTTCTAAATTTTATGGCAGTTATTTGCAAATAAACCAGGCGGCGTGGTGGTTAGCACTTTTACCTCACAGCAAGAAGGTCCTGGGTTTGAATCCATCATCTGGCTGGGACCTTTCTGTGTTTAGTTTGCATGCTGTCCATGTGGCTGTGTGGGTTCTCTCTGGGGACTCTGGCTTCTTCCCACAGTCTAAAGTCATGCAAGTACTGGGGTTAGGTTAATTGGTGATTCTAAATTGACCATAGGTGTGAATGGTTGCGACAGACTGGTATCCTTTCCAGGGTGTAGCCTGCCTCTCGCTCTATGGCAGCTGGGTTAGACTCCAGCCCCCCTGCAACCCTGAAATTGTATGAGTTGAAGAAAATGGATGGGTGTAGTTATTTGCAAACCTTCACCAATCTGTCTGAGAGTGACTACAGTCAATTCAAGTCAGGCAGTCACTGTGCAGTGACAGGTTGCATCCCACGAGGCGAGCTGTACAATCACCTTGTGATTGACAGTGGTCATCCAGAGGTTAGGGTGTTGCACCAATAGACACTGCCTTACAGCTGTATTCTATATGAAGGCCACCAGATGTCAATAGCTGTATTTGCAGAAAGACCGCGGGCCCTGTAGAAGTCTTTGGGGAAACGACTTTATGCTTTGACCTCTATAAATACTTTCCTGATGAGATTATGGGCCCAGTCACTCATTTTGGGTCAAATTGAATACAACAAGTGTATTTTGTAACGCTTGGTCATACTATGTTTCAAAATGAAGGATTATCTGAAACCACACTCACTGACTAATGACTTGTCAGTCATAAGTCGTTAGCCAATGAGCATGTGGTTTCATCATCATACCTGCTCCTCCTCATCACATCCGTTTTCTCTAGCCAAGATGTCAATGACGGAAACACTCGCGATTTCAAAATAAGACTTCGGAAACCAATGCCATTGTATCCATGGTTGCACCCTCAGTGTCTAGGTAACCTGTTGCTGACAGCAAAAAAATCCACTTAGCAACTACTATTAACTAGCTGTCTGTTGATAGATAATGATAGCTAGCTGTTTGGCAAACATGAGATATCTAGGAAAGATTCTAACAAATGATTGAGAACTCTCACTCTCAGGCTCTCAGTTTCATTGAAGGTGCTCTCAAGAGAGTCTACAATGAATGGGGCTGTATGGAGCTGTAGTCCAAAAATGTGAATTTAATTTTGTTAATTTTGTAGGGAAAAAATATTTCTTCTGATTATTTTTTTATATCATACAGTATTTTTGATAAAGCACTTGAAACAATCAACATAATTTTTTTTTTTTTTAAATGGGTGTTGATTGTAGCAAAAGACATTTTTATGAATATTGGGATTGCCACTTTTCAATTATCTGCCATTTTGATTTTGGCTGGCAGCAGCAGAGAATTTCTAGAAGTCTCCTGGTTTCAGTCACCTTGAAGATCTATAACCAACTTATTCATACTTACATGCATACACACCATGCCATCAAGGTAGTGCGTCCTGTGGGTCATCTTAACTGATCAATCAGCTGGCATTAGGGGAAGGTTAGCGTTTTACAGGCAAGGTATAAAAGACAGGTTCTGTATGAGAAAAGATAAAAGACATAAGTGCTGTTTTATTTAATTTTCAATATTTCAAATTCTGATATGTAGCTAATAGTGATCATTGACTTTTCTGGGTACACCATCCAGGTAGCAGCCTTGCCCACCCAGACCCACTCACTCTCTGTCTGTAAGCTCATCATATATCAGAAGACCCAACAAATGCACCACTACAGCAAGATTGAGAGCACTTTGAGTGACTTCCTCTGAGCTCTACTGATCCTTTTTTTTCCTTTCCTTTTTTTCTTTTTAATGCATGCTGTAATTTTTTATGTGCAGCAACTTTGCTGCTTTGGTTTAAAGTCACTGCACTGGCAACAGCATCTTCGCTACATGCAGCAGGGAGGTCTTTTCAGTGAAAAAGATCAGATAAATTATATTCTGCCGGCTTAGTGCCAAACAGGAGACGGGCAACATTAGCACATCGATGCTGAACATGCTTGAGCTTTAAGAAGGGGGGGAAAAAAGAGCTTAATGTATTGCTGCTCCGATCTGACAGAGATGGAAAAAGAGAGAAGTAGACTAAAATTTGTGCATGTTCTAATGGGCGACTAAAAAAAATTCTTGATACGGCAATTCTTATCCCATAGCGCAGTCATAGCCTTTTCACTGCCCCTCAAAACAAAGACATTAAATTTCTTTAGAGATGTTTCTTGACCTTTCTTATGGCTGTAGCTGGTAACTTGCGTATG
The DNA here is from genome assembly GCA_024447675.2 of Pterophyllum scalare. Classification (NCBI taxonomy): domain Eukaryota; kingdom Metazoa; phylum Chordata; class Actinopteri; order Cichliformes; family Cichlidae; genus Pterophyllum; species Pterophyllum scalare. The sequence goes on along the minus strand of JAMQGT020001359.1, from coordinate 207,106 downwards.
ACTGGTGAGAATAAACCAAATGATAAATTAGTGGACTGGAAAACCAAAACAATGAGCTGAAAACTTCTAAAACTTTTGTACATAAATATCAGTTTATTCCCCAGGCCTCTATAGTGTGTGTGTGTGTGTGTGTCTTTCCCACTTACCCTGCAGGCAGTCTTTGTCCTTCAAACTCGGGTCCTCTACAAGAGGCCTGGAAGCTTGAGGGTCCTGTGCAGTATCCTAGCTGTTCCTAAGACTGCGTTTATCTGGACAGAGATCTCGGATGTTGTGCCTGAAATCTGCTAGATCCCCTCTCCCAGTTTGGGGACTGCAACTGTATTCAGATTACCACAGGGACTACTGTTACCTTCACCTTCCACATCCTCTCGAGCTCTCCTCTCGGCCATTTGTCATGATCCTGGGCGGGTGGCCCAGTGTTTTGAGTTCTTTTTGTGAAGTTCTGTTTTGTTCTATTTCTACTTGTGGTTGTAGTTTAGTATTAGGATTGTAGTTTGCCTTTGTTTAGTTTTTCCATGTTAGTTCTGGTCTTCCCTGTGTTCCTGTGTGTATTGTCTGTGTCTTGGCCCTTCTGTGTTTAGTCTGACATCCCAGTGTCCCCTGTGTGTTGTATCTAGTTTTCTGTCTTGGTCTGGTTTAGATTACCTCTGTTAAGTTTACATGCGTGTCATGATTAGTCACTTCCTGTTTTATTTTGACGATCTTGTGTTCCTTGTGCTTTGTGTTTAGGTTTAGTTCCCCTTGTCTCGTCGGTGTATTTCATTCACCTGTGTCGCCTGTTTCCGTTTCCCTCGTTATCACTAGTGTATTTTAGGTCTCTGTGTTGTTTAGTGCCTCGTCGCGTCGTCATCAGTTTTCCTGCTGTGTGCCTTTATGTCTATGCTTCATGTCCATGTTAATGGTTCAAGTTTACGTCTACGCTCCAAGTCTAACTTACCAAGTTTATGTTATATCATGCTTAATCTAAGTGCTATTAAAAGTTAAAGAGTTTAATTAAGCTCCTCGCTTCGAGTCCTGCTTTGGGGTCCTCTGCCTCGCTGGCCACAGCCTTGAACCTGACAGCCTTGGCATTTCTCGAGCTTCTCGTGTTCCTTCTTCCTGATATAATCTCTCTATATTGCTACATCCATCACTACAGCCCTCTCTTCTCCGCTTGTCCGGTTGGTTAGCCATAGTCCAATTGATCCATCTATATCTGGAAGTCCCATGGGATCTTAGCTCGGCCATTCTCAACCACCCTTGGGGGCGTACCCCATTTTGACCTCAGGACTTCCAGGTCATACTCGGCACGTGGTTATGGCGTTCCATGTATGCCCTGCCTGCTAGCATCTTGCACCGTTCTGTTATTTGCTGGATTGTCTCAGGGGCATCTCTGCACGGCCTACACCTGGGGTCTTGCCTTGTGTGGTAGACCCCAGCCTCTGTCAATCTTGTGCTCAGAGCTTGTCCCTGTGCTGCCATGATTAGTGCCTCTGTGCTGTCTGTCAGCCCATCTTAGTCCAGCCATTAGTAGGATTTTCAGATATCAGCCACTTCTTCTATCTGCTGGTGGTACATGCTGTGCAGGGGCCTGTCCTTCCGTAATGGTTCCTGTTATTGCTTCTTCTCGGGTTTCTGCTGCCTGAGCTACTCACTAAGTACATGATCAGTTGTGGCCATCTTCCTGATGTACTCGTGGATCTTTGTTGTTTCATCCAGGATAGTGATTCTGACACTCACTAGTCCTTAACCTCCTTCCTTCTGATTAGCGTACAATGACCCCGTGCTGGATTTGGGGTGAAATTCTCCGTGCATATTAAGGAGCTTTCTGGTCTTGATGTCAGTTGATGGTAGAGTTATGAAGTACGGGGGGGGGAAGCAAAAATCTACATAAAAGTATTTTAGTTGTTTGTTTATTTTATAATTCTTCTCATTTTGGAACTTGAAGGCACAGATTGTCTCTGTTAAGTCTTTTTTTTTTGTTGACAAAAACATTGACCACTACACAATCACCGTGCCAACGTATTCAACAGAATGTAAATTATAAAATATTTTACATATTTTAATGGAAAGAGATTGTGGGGAATCCTGAGAGTAACGAAGGATTCACGTAGAGAGCTCTCGCTGTTTGTCAACAGAAGATTACCATTCTACCTTGTTACCCTTTGTCATAAATACAGATGCTGAATAAAGAGGCTTCTACCAAAATTGAGCAGCTCCAGATAATTTATTCAAAAGTTTGGACACACTTGCCCATTCATATGAATGGGTGAGTGTGTCCAAATCTTTGACTGGTACTGTATATACACATATGAGCTACCACAGCTTTTTGGTGTAGCTCTATAAAATTGCCGAGACCTTAAAAATAATTTCCTCAAGTCTGGCCAGAACTGAAGGACTTTGCAGTAATAAATGATGAACGTGCAGCCTTTTGAAAAGTACTTCTGTGTTCAATATATTCCCAAGAAAAGCTTTGAATTCCCAATTGAGGCAACTGCAGTAGGGAGCAGGCAGGCTGCTGAGAAATGCTGCTAGTGCTGGCTGGCTCTATATTATTTTGGGAAATATAAGCCTGCTTGCTCCATTGCATTTGAATTGCCTCCAACTCACCTGTGTATAGCATTCTCCTGGTGGGAATAACTGTTTATACTTGTGCCATATGTGTTTTGTTTTTTTCTTTAGTCATAACAAAAACAAATATATACCGAGCACTAAAAAGTCATGGTGTTCTCTTTCTAATATAGGGTCTCCTACATTGGTCAGGGGACATGAGAGAAAGATTAAAACCTTGTTATAATGTCAAACACCAGTGATAGATCTGACAGCTTCAGGGCTGCAAATCTCAATCAGATGTCCCCACAGATTCAAATACTAAATACAATTTCACTACTTCAACACACAGTAGATTGTTAGTTTACAGTGAGACACTTGAACATAAGAATGCAATGGGAATATAAGGTGACAGTACTACAAGAGTAATAATTCACCCTTAATAGCACTAAATAAATATGGTCTAAAGTTTTCTAAAAGTAAAAGTGTAAAAATTGTGTAAAAAATCAAAAATAAGTAACTCTGTTTCCTATTTTCATTTATTTTATTTATTTATTTTTTAATTCCACTCTTGAAACTTTTATGAACAGTAACATGAGGTCAGGGGATTGCTGTGATACTTAGTCTGACTTGAATTAAATTACATTTTATTAAATAATTAAGACCTACAGTATATTTAGTGCTTATTGGGAACATCTGGTCCCTCAATGAATAATTACAGCATTAACTGTAATAAAAAAAAAGAGAGACAAACTCAAGGTGAGTGTACTCTTTTTCTGAGCACTACAAATTCACATAATTTTATTCTTTTTTTTGTTTCAAAGTTTGATCTGTTTAGTCCAGTTAATAGTTTTAGCAGCCTAGAGGGCAAAACAGTGCTCTTCTATTGTCTGACAGGTTTTTGTTTGTTTGTTTTTTGGGGTTTTTTTTTCTTTAGCTGAAAATATTGGACAGTTGTTCAATCAGATGCATACCACTGCATGTGAAAACACATCTGCTGTACAAGGACGGTGGCCAAATGGCAAACATCCCTCATTGTCCACAGAAATCCAGCTGTCTCTCATGTTTCATTTAAACTAACAATTGAACTAAGTTGATGAGGTTTATGATAGATTATAGTGGCTCAACCTAGCCAAAATATTACTGCCTTGTTACTACTGTCTGTATACACTGACTGCAGTGAACCCTGAATCTGACAATGCCTGAATCAATGTTAGATAGCTAGATAGTTAGCTAATTAACATTACCTTTGCTTTGACAACGAAGAACTTCTTACCTTTCACCTGCCAAACTACAGCACCATTGACCAATTCAGATATGACTGTCTGCACCTTCGTACGTGTCAGCCAGGCAGCAGCATGATGGGTGGAAGGTTTCTCCATAATATCTTTGTAAAACGTCACCAATGGGGAGCTCAACAAGAAATTTTAGAGAATTTCAGAACACTGTTGCAGCTGCACTGTGTGATTCATAAGTGTCTTGAATGTGCAGTTTGTAATGTGATTCAATTCCATTTTATTTATGTGTAGTGCCAAATCACAGCACATATCACAGATAAACAGTTACTCAAGACACTTTATATTGTAAAGTAAAGACCCTACAATAATTACAGAGAAAACCCAATAATCAAAAGGACCCCCTCTGACCAAGGGTTTGGCAACAATGGGAAGGAAAAACTCCCTTTTAACAGGAAGAAACCTCCGGCAGAACCAGGCTCAGGGAGGGGCAGTCATCTGCTGCAACCCGTTGGGGATGAGAGGAGGTAGACAGGACAGGAGAACCAGAGATTAATAACTAATGAGTAAGAGTGCAGAGTGGGGTATGAACAGAGTGAAAAGAGGTGAATGAAAAAGAAATACTCAATGCATCGTGGGAAACCCCCAACAGCCTAGGCCTATTGATCAGGGTCACCTGATCCAGCCCTAACTATATGCTTGATCAAAAAGGAAAGTTTTAACTCTAATCTTAAAAATAGAGAGGGTGTCTCTCTCCCACATCCTGAAAATGTTGTCATTGTTTATCTGCTTTTGAGAGGTGATCAAAAGAATTATCTTGAATCAGGTGGGATATTGACATGTCTGTACTGCAGTTCTGCGGCGCCTCCTGCAGGGCTAGGTGATAAAGCTAAAATATTCAATATGTGATATGTAGTACGATATGATAAAAACTTTAACAAATTATCAGGGCAAGCAGTGCTTGTCTGTTGAAATCTAAAAATAGACATCGATTAAACCATACCAAAATAAAAATGATCTCTTTCCTTTCATCTCAGTGGTGTGTAATAAAGCTTCTTGCCCATTTACATCCTTTACATTACTGCTGTCTTGTGGGCACAGTTGACTGTTGTCTCTGGAAGCAGGATTAATGCCGCTCGCCTCCAGTTCCACTGAAATCTGTAGCAGGTCATGATTTCATGGGCATCTCAGTGTGGCTTGAGCCTGTCAAGCTGAGAGGTCAGAAGCTTTTCCTGGTTGTTTGTGCATGCAATTTGTGGCTTTAAATTGCAATAGTTACTTAATTGACGTGCACTGTATTTGATTTGTCAGAAAAGAAAATAATAAAGACCCACTTCATACAACATTGTGACAGTGTCACTTTTTAGTTATGTCTGGATGGTAAAGGCTAGAGTTATTAGTTAAGAGGTGTTCACAGCGGAAGAGACAAGATGCAATGTAATGACAAGAGGCCATAAAGAGACCATGTCTGTGAATTTAAGTGACTTGTAATAATGACATGAGAAATAATTGTTATGGATGCAAAGTGAGCGGATTCCAAGTTTTATCAACTTTGAGATTGATGATTGAATGGAATGCCAAAGGGAGTCGAGTGTACCACTGACTGACATGTGAGGGTGCTAAATGGGAAATTAGTGGGTTACCTACAGAACCATACCCTGAAATATCCTCTGTAACAACCACCAGTCAACAATAAAGCAATGCAAAATGAGTGAATCATTTTTTAGCCACTTGGATTATCTATTCTTAGTTGAGGTGGTGGAGTCCTGGCCACACATCCTCCACCAGTTCTACTGAGAATAATTCATATGCTGCATGCCAGAAGCACTGGGAAGCTTGAATGAACCAGGTAACATTTTTGGAATCCAGTATCCTTGATTTGACGACTCTCAGCGGGATTCACAGAGTGTGGATGGTGTCATTCCTGATCTTCAGTCAGTCTCTGATCTTTTTCTGGTTTCATACATATAGTTTTTGTGTCACCTGCTGAGAGGCATTACTTTTCCATTATCCGTCTCTCCATCTGTGTATGTCTGTCTGTCTGTCCATCATAGTTTAAGTATCTCAGTAATTGTGCAACATATTGACTTCAAATTCACATCATAGATGCATGTACTAACAATATGGGATGAGATTGAATCTCACGCGACCCTGACCTGAAGGTCAAGGTCGGAGGTTTTTGTTTTTGTTGTGTTACCTGCCGAGAGGCAGGGAGACACTTAGGGATCACTTTTCCATCATCTGCCGGTTATGCTTTCAGTATCTCAGGAACCGTGCAACATATTGACTTCCAACTTGGAGGATAGATGTGTATTGAAGAGTACAACTGCAGAGCACAAGAACCGTAACTCTGCCTCCTCTTATACTGGTTTAGTCACTGTCATCAGTCTTTCCATCATTCAATCATCACTCAGCTGTCTCGTCTCTGTGTTTCCTATGACAGATTTCATTATCATCATTGAATGAAATAAATTTTATGTATAAAATATAGACAGTTATACGCAATATAACGCAATATTTACTGTAAAAATCCATTTGTAAATATTAACTGCTAAGCTCAGCACTTCATTATATACTGTGTGACAACCCTTTGAGCCGGCGACACATCCTTTGGGACACTCTTGTTTCTGACAGCTGTCTCATGATGTCTCACACTCTTCCTGTATTTTAATTGTAGCATCAGGTGTTGAATGCCTTTAATTTAATTAGCTATTCCTTTAACATTGTTTATACAGCATAATAATATTTGTAGTCTAATGCCAGCCATTGCCTAGCAACAGCTGCTGTAAGTATGAGATAACAGACAAGTGTGGGGAAGGCTGTTGGGGGGGGGGGCTTTAACTAATGGACTGGAGACTGTCAGAAGAAGTCATGTGTTTTTGAGAAGTGGTGAGCCTCTATACCTTTAAAGAAAAAATTCAATATCACAGCAAGATGCAAGGTTAAGTCCAGGCTAATGAGAGCTAATCATTTCTATCCTTGGTTTTAAGCGAGCTGAATTCACCATGAGTTGATTGAGTGGCCTAAACCTAAAGTGTATTTTTCAGTCCCATTCACATGCATATATTATGATTCTCTCACAGTTTTATTAAAATTTCTATCCATCCATCCATCCCCGCTCCCCGTGTAGTTTCATTTCAAATTCCTGCATCCCTGCAGTTTAATCTTACAAATCTATTTATGTAGGAAGAGAATGCATTCATGTCTGAGGAAAATATATGCATGGAAGAGAAGAATGTATGTGTATGGAAGAGTATAGCGGAAACAAAGGAGTATAATTGGAATGGAAGGCAGGCTGTTCCACTGTGATGGGGGTCACGTTCCGGTGTCTAACCGTATGGAAGAGGAAGAAGGAGCTCGAGTACCTCAGCAAGCTATTGGGGTCTTAAGAAATATTTTATTATCTTCTGAAATGGTCACATCCTTGTCTTTGTCTCTTAAGCAAGATAGGACAGGCTCATCTGCACCCCGTGTTACCCACAGGCTGGTGGAAAGTGAGATGAGGGAATTTTTTTTAGGCCTGTAACGCTCATGTAGCTTCAACGGGTCAAGTAGCTACGGAAAGTCAAACTGGGCTGTGGCAATCGTTGCAATGTCAGACCAAGAAACAATTTGGCAACTGGAGCTACCGGTCAAAGAAAAAGTAAAAACAAAACGGGCTGCCGTTTAACTGTACATGTGTAAAATACAGAATATGAAATGTGCTTTGCTCATTTAGCAGCGCACTTTGGCGCCACTTACAGCATCTTAGCCTAAGTTAGTTATTTCAGATAAATGTCTGCTTTAAAAATAACATTTAATAACATTTTTTTTTTTTAAATATCAGGGACTATTTGTATTTGTGAGTAAGTGTAAGTTTATACTCACTTCGAGATTACTTCAGACTGAATACTCTGGAGCATTTTGATTTTATTTATTTACTTTTACTCACCCTCATTGACTTTAAATTGCCACAGTCCTAAACATTTTCTGTTTCATGCAGGTTTTACAGATTTTATTTATAAAGGCAGTTTATAAGATTATTTATTTATGCATGTTTACTTACTCTGCTTTGGCCATTATACTCTTCAATGCAATAGCAACATTCAACACATTCAAGATGGCTGAACGGAAAACTGTGCAACATTTTTTTTTTCATTTTATTTTTATCTTATTACCTTTTTAAAGCTATGGCAGTTAAACTGGCAGGTCACTACTGCACTGTTAGCTGTCACATTCAACCTCAGTGACATTAGCAACTCTTTTAAGAGACTGATGGTGTCTAATTATAGTTGAATGAAACAAAGGATGAATAAATATGAACTATAGTTTCTGCCTTGTTCTGTAGGACCAAAACACGTTATCATGATACTTTCAACAAAGATGTCATCTTTCTTCCACCTTCCATCAAGCAGTGTTGTGAAACATCACACAAAGCAACAATTCCTTGGACAATTAACTTATATTAAATGGATTTAAATGAGAAAAAAAAAATCCTGGGGCCAGAAAATTGTCACTGAACAAATAAGGGATGCCTTTGGAGAAAAAACTTTCTGCTGATGGAAGATAGAGAGCATTGTTTTATGTAATATATGCAGTTCAAGGTTTGACATAATCAATCAAGTCAAATATTATGCATGCAATTAACCAGACTACAAAAATTAAATTAGTTATTCCTACTTGAACACTTGATTTTTGGCATCTGTGTAAAGCTTATTTTTGGGAGTTCTGGTTTTCTGCTGATTCAAAGAGAAAAACAAAAACAGATTAACTCTCCAAGAAAACATTTTTGCTATATGTGTATTTTTTTTTTTAAATAGCTACAGTTTTCCAGCCTGTAGTTTCTGATGGTGTGTGATAACAGAATCATTTTTGCCCAAACTGCACGATACAAATCGCATATATAAGTTATAAATCGAAAGCCTCATACATCAGACCATGAAAGCCAGTTTTGGTTATGTTATATCACTTTTGAATAAATCTGCTTAGCATTGTAATAATGTTAACAACCCCTAATTAGTGCATAAACATAAACATGCTCACCTGAAGATTAGATGTCGTCAGTTACCTTTGAACCTTTCATCTGATCTTTTTAAACTTGCGTTCCAACTTTATATTTGGATAGACTAGTACCAATTTAATTTATTTTTAAAAATGTTAATCCTAATCTCCGAGATTGACTAAATTTCCAGCTGCTTTGCTAGACTGTGAATAATAGTGTTGCTCTATGGGAGTTTTTTTTTTAAGCATTTGTCAGCTTTGTCTATTGAAGTAATTGCTAGAAAAATATATTAACTATTGTTATTTTACAGTTCAAATTAATTCTCTCTGAAAATGTGGTGTTTTTTCATTATTTTTTTTTCCAATTCTGAGGATGATATCACAAGCTATAGCAGTGTGGACAACTGTGAAGGAAACCCTATTACAGCAAGGGAGCTGTGCTCATCATCTTCAGACAGTTTCACCAGTTCAACAGATGCCTTCCCACCAAACTGTGTTCCAATATTTCAGCCTCTTCCCTCATCAGTTGGTTGTGGAACATTGTTTACTCAAACTCCTGCCTTGACCCACGAAGGCAGCATTTCACCCAAACACAGCAGCACTTCAGCAAACAGTTCCTTCAGCCATCTGCCAGTATACTCATTGGAAATCTACCCTTCCACTAGTCATACTTCTGCCTCATCATCTGTATCTGCATCTTCGGGTGAGACAATTCTAGTCATGATTTGCCAAAATACTTCAAGCTCACCCAACCAGCCCAGCACTCCAGAGAGTCCTCGTTAAGCATTACCCTCTATGTCAACACACCGTCAATCCGCAAACTATGATAACGACCTCTGAATCATTGCCTCACCCTATGTTTTTTAATCAGTTGACCAGCTTATATCCAGTGTTGTGAAGGGGTATGATACATGCTCACATATTGATATGCGTGTATGATGTTTATATTTGGCTTTGAGTTTACCTGTTGGCTTGTTTACGAGTATTTTGAAGCCTCAAGTATGTCATTTTAGCCATCACTGCCTTTGTTTTAAGCATCACAAGTTCACTTATAAGAAGGAATTAATAACATCATAATGACTTTTGGGGAAAAAAAATCTGGCTTGGTTTTTCATGAGATAAGCTGATACTTTTTGATTGCGAGTCTATTTATACCAGAAATGTTATATGGAGCATATAGCAACTCTCAATTATTCTTAACTTAGAAGTTTTATGATTTAACAAAATGATAGTGGATGCCCAATAAAGGTGGTCAAATTTTCAAATAATGAGGTAAACATACATACATACAACGACATTCCTGTGAGCTAAAAGGCTTTAGACTGCTCTGGAAGCTCAGTTTCAGACAATTTTTTTTCCCCCGCTTGGCTCTGTATGATGTCACTGAGAACAGATACCACTAATAAGGTCATCTCAGGCACAGAGTTGTACACTAAAATGCTGTTCAGACCTTCTTCTTGGCAGCCAATCAAAAGAAAGTTTCCATAAAGGAAGGGGGTAAGGACTTAAACAGTTTGTTTTTGAAGGAAGATGAATGGAGATGCTGTGTCAGGGCCAAATAAAAGACAAATAAGCACTATTTTGAATGGTTCAGCAGCAGTTGATAAAATAATTTCACTCCAAGGTCTATTCTTCTATCTGCCTGGCTCTTTTCTGTACCTTTTTTCCCACTTCTTTTTTAACTTATTTAACTTTTACTCCATTCTTCTTCACTTCCCTCTACTACCTCTTCCTCTTCACAGCTGTCAAAAATAAACAAGAAGTCCTTGAAGTGCTGAAAAATTGAAAGTTTACTTTTGCACAACTGCACACACTCCAGTGGCTGATTATGCTGTGTGACTGACACCTTCACAGCATCGACAGCTTCGACATCTACTGTATTTGTTACGGCCGTTTTAAAGCGTGAGAACGAACCTTGAACTGCGACTTTTTTTTTCTCCTTGAAATTCTACAGTACACAACCACTGAAAGAGGAGTAACGGCTTTGAATGGCATCTACAGGAAATTTCACATTCTGTGCCACCAGGTTGCCCCTAATAGGAAATCTGCCATGTTTTGTGTTGTGAAGGTTGACAGTCCTTGTTGACTTTTAAACAAGACAGTGGGGTGATGTTCTGTTAAAGATAACAAAGCTAAGGTCTTTGTTATCTGTGGCTGAAGGCTGATGGAAAGTTCGCCATCAGCGTGTTTGCCCTGTTCAGCAAACTGAAACAGAGCGCCTTGAAATGAAGCCTTGGGAAAGCAGGAGTGTTATCATTGCAACAGGATTTATGAAAAAAGGCATGTAATACATTTCGCATGGGCGAGTCCTAATTGTACTGTGATAGTCTTAGCCGTGATGATAAGTATACCAAAGTAGAACAATTAAAAATGCTAATGGATTATGTTTGAGATGCTACTTGTACAGTACCACAGGGGTACAGTGTTGTGCAAAAATTTTGAGCTACCCCTCATTTTTTCATATTTTGCTTCCAAGGAGCCAGACTTTCTTGTAATTTTAAAGTGGTCTTGACCAATCGTTCTCCAGGGTTTTTGAAGGTCATCCAAAGTTTTCCTTTGGCCATTTGCTGCTGTTCACTCATTTTCAGTCCAGTCCTTGAACCTGACAAATGAGTATTTTGTTTTTTTTTTATGTTTGATAAACAACTTAACACTGACCTATGAATCATTCAAGCACAAAACTCAAGAGACGAACGATGTCATCTACCCATAGTAGACAACTTAACAATCCATTTTAAATTGTATCTTTAGGTACTTTGTTACTAGAAGCCTGTTGCAAAAACACATAATTTGTTAATGTTTCTTTAATTGAATCTACAAAAATGCCAATGATAACACAGTTTGACAGACATAAAATCATATTTTTGCACTGATAAGGTGAGTCCTAAAGTGCTATTAACCAAAAGCTTGTCATATGTTGGCATGGTGTGGAGTGTGTCATTTGAGGAAACTGTGCAAGTGGAAGACAAAAGAAGAAGTCCGTGTCCATGAGAAGCAGGAAAAAATCTAGCATAGGACCCAGGACCTAAGAGAAGCATCTGGCTTTTCAGTTGATCCATGTGCTGTTTGACGAAGCCTCATCAGAAATGTCTCAGTTGAAGAGTGGCAGTCAAGGCGTCATTCTTATGGAGGGGAAACTGGGAGAAAAGTCTGAGGAATGACAAATTACACAAGAACTGGACTGGAAATCAGTGGCAACAGATCTTTCTGGATCCAAATTTAAAAGTTTTGGTTCAAATTGTTGTCGTTATGTACAGAGAAAATCAGGAGAGAGGTACAACAGTGAGTGTCTACAACCATTGGAGGCTCCGTCGTGGTTTGGGGCTGAATTTCAACCAGTGGTTGGGGATCTTGTCAAAACTGATGGAATTGTGAATGCAGAAAAGTACCGTCGGATTCCCCCCCCATGCTGTGCCATCTTTAGGCCATGCAAACGGTTGATGTGCCAGAAGAAGATGCTAAAGATAGGGTTAGATGGATTGATCCACTGTGGCAACCCCTAAAGGGAGCAGCCGAAGGGAGAAGAATGCAATACCATCCGGAGAGCATCTGATTGGCAATGGCTTCAGTTTTCAGCATGACAATGCTCCCAAACACACTGCCAGTGCAGTAAAAGCGTAGCCGGATAGAAAAACACACAATGAAATGCTATCAGTCATGGACTGCCCACCCCAGAACCCCGACCTCAACATTACTGAAGCAGTGTCGGATCATCTTGACAGAGAACAGAAGAAAAAGCAGCCAGCATCCAAAGAAGAGCTTTGAATGTCCTTCAAGAAGTCTGGAGAACTATTCCTAAAGACTGCTTAAAGAAATGCAGAGAAAGCTTGCCTAAGAAAAATAAAATGTTTAAGTTGTCGAAGACTAAAGGTGGTCATACCAAATATTAATTTTCAAGCTTGTTGAAATGTTTTTGCCTTATATACTGCATTTCCATGTATGTTTGCACATTAATCTGCTTCACACATTTCACATTTTCCTCGGAAAATATAAAGAGATTTTTGCACAGTACTATAATTCCATATTGTGGTTTGCTAAATGTGATGCTAAATGTAAATTAAGACAGAAATGCGGCTGAGAATAGACACGAAGTCAAATGTCACATAAAAAATGTTTTCAGCTAAATGTGTCAGTGTGATAGACAAAGTTATTTATCATTTCTCAACCAAGTGACATGCATTAAAAGGTCAGTGCCATAGACGCGCGCGCGTGTGTGTGCGCGCGCGTGTGTGTGTGTGTGTGTGTGTGTGTGTGTGTGTGAGGCGACAAAATGGATTCAGTTTGAATTTCTGTGACAAATGGCAGCACATGCAGCTGCAGGCACAATCCCACAGGGCAGAATGAGGCAAATCTGATGCCAGTTTATGACTTCCTGCTTTAGTTACAGCATCATAGTGTCAGGCTAGCATTTTCTTATTTTGTTAATATTGGTGTGTCATCCATAATATGGGTATTATTTCATCAGCTGTCACTAGCAGGAAGAGTGTGAATGGAGCTCCTCCATGCTAGATCTCAGAGTAACTCTGAAGGTTGGAGAGAGTTCAGTCATTCAGTTTGTGCTTGCACATTCCTCTCATGATATATTTGAAATATGAAGATTTTGTTTATTGTGGCCATGAAGTGTGTGCTTTGAACCTTGTAGACCAATTAAAAAAAGAGCAAATAAGACCTCCAGAGAAGTGTTGCGTTGTTGTCTGCTCAATAACAAGAGTCTGTATCTGTGCGGCCATAACATCAGCATGCTAAAATCATGACACGGCTAACATACTGATGTGTAGCAGGTATAATGTTCTATTCCACTGTTAGTTTTGCAGGTATTTTCTTGTAAACTGATAATAGTGCTAGATGAAAAACGAAGGCATCATCTCAGTCTCAAAGCATCACACTCTGTGATGTTTGTATTAATACCCATTACAATCCATCCTGTGGCCAAACTGGTGAATTAAAAGACCGTCAGAGTAGCTACAGAGCCAGTAGCTGTGTTCAGCTCAGTGGGATGTGGCCTGGAAGGTCAGTGGTTGAGCACCAAGTTTCTATAGTCTGGATGGTGAAGGGTCTTTGGGCAAGATACTGAACCCTAAATCCAACTGTGGTGTGTGTGTGTGTGTGTGGTAGTTGTGTGTGTGCTGAATGAATGTGTGTTTGAATGAGTGAACGTAGCACGTAATATAAAAGTATTTTTAGTGCTCTTTAAGACCAGAAACTAAAAGCTACAGCTTTTTCATCAGCTGTAGCTGTACTCACTGGTTTAATCAAAGCACACCTATAAATAGCTCAGTATATTACAGTTTTGTTTCTGGGTTATGGATCTCTAACATTCTTGTGTTCAGTCTTGTTCTTTTTTCATATTGGAAGCTCGTGAAACTTTGGATGCAGTTAAGAGTTTTAAAAGAACAGAAAAACAATAAATGATCTTACCTCTTTGAAAGGCTTGCATATCCACCATAAAGTAAAATGTTCCTTTATACGGTTCCTCCATAGATCAGTCAGTAGAGCATGAAACCCATGTGCTACACCAAGGCAGAGACCTTACCCCGCCTACCTCTCTTACTGACTCCCTACCACCACCTGAACTCCTAATAAAGGTAAAAATGCAAAAAATAAATATTTATAAAATGATTGAGTCCTTCCATGAGGTGGCATTTGTCAGGCATTTTTCACAGGCTAAAATGATAAAACTATATACGATTCTGCAACAGGGAAACCTCAGCATCAACACATGGTGACGTTTCAACTCATGAGTTCTCAACACAAGTATTTAATGCTCATGAGTCAGACCCAAGGGGCAATCTCCTTATTTATAATTCATCAGTTTTTATAATTTCAGAATGTTTTTAAAAAAAAGAAAATGGTTCCAACCATATTCCAGCCAGAGGAGGTGCCCCCTGCTGGCCCTTAGAAAGAATGCTTATTTTAGGTGTTGGCTTCAATCTTTAAACCTAGGAGCTAAATTTATTCAGCTGTGGTGCTTCTCAGTACCAGTAATCTGAGTCACTGTTTGTGCCTTTCGGCACCTTTTTAATGGAATTATCTGAAAAATAAATTTGCTGTGTGGTACTACTGAGCATGTATCTGTGTGTGTGTGTTGCACCTGTACACTTTATGGTTACAGCTTGCTAATCAAGCTGGGCACCGGCAGCACGGTGGCGTGGTGTTTATCACTGCTTCCCCACAGCTGGAATAACATCTAGAAGACCTGGGTTCGATTCCACCTTGGCCCAGACCTCTCTCGGTGTCGATTTTGCATGTTCTCCCCGTTCCTGCGTGGATGTAACATGCAGTTACTTGGTCACTCTAAATTGCCCATAGGTATGAGCGTGAATGGTTGTCTGTCTCTCTGTGTTGCCCTGCAACCAGCAAGAGGGTAAGCGGAAGAGATTGGATGGAGGGATGGAGGAATGGGCTTGCTAACCAAACTTCATAGCATTTAGCTGATAACTTCGTAATCTACACGCTAATCTAACAGGTGGTAACTTGTAGCTATAAAAGAAGAGGAGCAGTCCAGGAACCAGTGTGTGATGCTGCAGCAGTAAAGTCCATCTTTTATATAATATTTATATAGTTTTGTCAGACAGAACCAATCTTGAGTTTTGCCATGACTGCACACCTACAAACATGCGAACAGAAACAATATCAGTTATGCTTTTGCAGCTTGTAATGATCAGAGGGTATAATGCATTCATATATTGTAGTTTCACGTTATAAAAAGTTTGTTCCAGTTTGGTGTGCATTGGGTCTGCCTAAAAACAATGAAAGATTTTAATAAATGGATGGATGGAATAGTGCCTTTATTAGTTGCTATTTTTCTATTAATGTAAATATTAAAAGGAATTAATACAAATAATGGTTCCCTTGTTACTGATCTGTTCTGTCTATATGAAGAAGAGAGCATAAGGCTGCATTTTTTGAATGTAATTAAAAAACCTGTCTTTGTGAGGTCAACAGAAGCATCTCTTACTATGAGTTTGATCCTAATTAGCAAAGACAGAAATGGATTCTTCCAGAGGCACAAATTATCCGTTCCTCTGCTGTCAACAACTTTGTCATGTAAAATTGTGTAAAAGCCAGAATTAGTGCTCTGTGAGTAATATTCAGGTAAAATTAGACCATACCAAGTGAACCCATGCCGATTTCAGCTAACACGTCTGCCTTCAGTATACAAAGTGTCTCATTAACAACTCTGAACAAACATCTAATCTAGAAAACTGCCAAAGGTGCTCTTTTTTTTTTTCCTGCAAATTTTCAGCAAATCAAAGTTATCTATGCTGTTTACTTTCATGATTTATGACACCTGTGGGTGTAAAAACCTGCTGTATAATTGTCTTTTTCTTTCACTCAGGTGTCATTGGAAAAAAAAATGCATATAAACATCACTACATTCCTGAGAAATGTCCCCTCATGCAGCGCCGTCTCTGCCCAGTAACAGTGATATATTCCTGTTGGCCAGCTGCCCAGAATATAAAGATGTTTACATCCAGTCACGCCATTTCACAACAAAGCCACACCGTGTGAGGCTTTTTATGCTCAGAATGACTACTTATATTTTCTGCTTATCATAATTAACAGGTTAAAAAAGTCTAACTTGTCCCAACGTGAAGGGAGACCTCTTCGTTTCTGTGCAGACTCTGTGGCCATGAATAAACAAATTGGGCAGATTGTAGTGGGTGTGGCGTTATAAGGAATATAGTAATGTTGCTAACCCTAACCCACAGCAGTAAGCTTGGCAGTAGATGCCATAGAAAATATGTAAAAACATGGTAATAAGCAATACGACACACTTGTTTCCACTTCCCATGTTAAAAATACTCCTATCAGTTCATAGGTGTTACTGTTAATTAACTGGAAGACAGAAGAAAAACTCAGCTGCAACTTTCAGCGGCTCACATTTATTTTCTTTCCTCAATTTGCTGTAAAATGAGTTTATGGACAATAAAAGTAATAAATGCAGAAAGTCAGTGCTACACTTTATAACCTGAGGGTGGCAAGGACAAGAATAAAACATCACTAACCATTAGCCCTCGGACAGAATTATTATTTTTGGAGTGTTTTAATTTTTTTTTTTTTTGGACATTCATCTTGCAGTTTTACTAAAGTAACTTTAAATTCATGAGCCAGATTGCAGTGAAGGTCCTCATTCAGTGCTGTAGTCTGGCTCTTCAGTCGAGGGGTTTGCATTATAGAGGAGTCCCTCTTGGCCTAAAAACCACAGGACTTCTTCTTCTCTCTGTGCACTCAGATTTTCTCTCTGAACAGCTGGCTCTTTGGCTAAGAGCCGTCAAGCTGGCGCGAGCTGGATGATGTTTTCTTCTGGCAGCGATGGAGCTGCTCTCTAGAATTATCCCCCCCCCCCCCGTGCAGGATGCGTCTCGCTGTGTTTAGCAACCCAGGAGACGGGCATCACATCTGGTCCTGCACTCAGCAGCGACAGGCAGTGAGAGGTAAATTCTCCTAATGACAACTGGCTGGCCAACGGCCTGATCCACCAGGGCCTGGGTGTAAAGCTGGCATCCTGCTCTAGTAGAGAGAGAAATCCAAAGATGGGGATCTATATGATTTGTGAAACATTGAACACATTTGGGGGGGGGGGTTCACTTGGTGCCTGAATGGAAATGAGGAAGGCTTGAAACTAAACATGCTGCTGCACGCTTCACTCTGCTGGTTGTTTCCTCCAAGGTCACACTCTGTGGTCTGAAAGCTGTTGTGTCCAGATGGACAGTCGGTCGGGTAGATGATGGATACTAAATGTTCATATTGGATTCCATTAATGATTGATACACGACAGCAGGGACTCGACTCAAGGCCAGTTCACAGAGTACAGGTGTCTGCAAGGTTTTTAAGTGGAATAAAACACAGGAATCAATGATTCTGTTGTTGCTATGTATGTTCTGCTTTCTGTTTGGCCACAGTTGTCGTACATAATCATGCCTGCTACATTAACGTTCTCCACAGGGTGTAAATCTGTGTCTGACAATGTGGGAAACTTGGTAATTTGATTTGGTTAATTTTCTGTGAACACTATAATCACGCTAATAATAGTTCATAAACTTCTCATCTCTGGTTTAAAGCGCTGCTGTTATTACTACTTCTAAGGAAATACACACAAACCTGATGTATTTAGACAGTACTGGCATTCGACAGCAACACCATATACTCAGGAAAGTGAGAACGCTGTCCTAGATAAAGTACACCACCCCCTTTCTTTGCTGATGTGGGTGGCAGCTGCCACTCACTCATAAATAACATTAAAAAACATCTTTGAAACGGCCATTTGTTAGCCTGGGTTCTTTTGAATCATCTCTTTATGTGGAGCATAGGCTTAACATCACAGGAGGTCCTAACTGTTAAACATTGCGCTGATCCTGTACCATAGGTACCGTTAGATGTACTGAAGCTGCAGTTCTTCTGGAGCTGATGGGGGGGGGGGGCAGCACACAGTCACTCACCACCTTTGATGCTCGGTCGCAACTCAGCAACACGCTGGGTTTGTTTTTAGTGTAATTTTTCCAGTCGAGTGAATATTACTCCTTCAAAGAGTCTGCAGACAAAGGTGGTGGCGACCATTACTTTTTATTTTTTCTCCCTTAGAGCTAATCAAGTAGTTTCAATGCTTAAACCGCAGCAGGCGCCGAACAGCGACTGAGAAGAAAAAGTGAAAGCAGGAATAAAATGAAAGTGCAAAAAGAAAGCTGCCCAAAGAGCTTACCAAAAATGGTTTTATCCTCCTTTTTAAACCAGGAAGACTGACAGTAGCAGTGACTAAAAGTTTATATTTTCTGAAAACTGAGAAGTTAATTTAATGTGTGTTAAATATGATTTCTATCATTTGTTTGTAGTAATAAAAAACAATCAAAGAATCTGGTGATTCGGATCCTCTGTGGCTGAATGAACAAAGAGTTGCCGTCTGGGAAACTTTGAACTTCTTCAACAGCAAATCAAACATCAGAGGCTTTGCCTAATACACCCAAACAGATTATTAGCAGTGCACCAACATGCGGACATCTAACATATATCAACCTCATTTCCCGCGAACATCTCAGCTGGATATCACTGAGAGTGTTATAAAACCGCTGTAGTCAGAAGTCTGCTGTGATGAGATACAGAAACACAATGAATGCTTTGAATATACTGCAGAGTTTGCTCGGAGTAACGCGATGGTCATTTCACGCCTTTTTAGGGCGCACAAACTCGTATCCCTGTCTCACTTTGAATAGATCGAAGCAGCGAGTTGTGCCGGGGCATACTGGCTCTGTGTGGCGGTTCTGTTCAGAGACTCCTTGTTCAAAGGAGTTTGGACTGATGTTGGGCAACAGTAAATTGCAGGCTTCTAATTTTAGATCCTTCTGTTCCCTGAATGTGTGTGAAGCTGTCTGATGTACAAACACAGGAACTGCTGTGGGGACTTAATTTATAGTTCCTCAAAATAGTTTTTGATAATCAAAGGTGCTTCAGCATTGATACGTCAGCTGAAACTGAGTTTAACTTTAGAACATGTAAGTAGCTGAAGCTTTCCTTGTATTACAGTTAGGGATGGGGAATCACCAGAGACCCATGATGCAGTATTATCCTGATGCTTAACTCCATCCATCCATCCATCCTCTTCAGGGTTGTGGGGGAGCCTATCCCCGCTATCATAGGGCAACACAGAGAGACAGACAACCATTCACACCTATGGGCAATTTAGAGTGACCAGTTAACCTAACCTTCGGACTCTGACGTGTCTGCGTGGGTCAGACACGGGGGTGGGGGTGGGGGACATGCGAACTCCACACAGAAAGTCCCGGGCCAAGGTGGATTTGAATCCAGGCCTTCTAGCTGTGAGGCAACAGCGCTAACCGCCACGCCACCGTGCTGTGATTTAAAAAATTTTGTGGTTCAAACTTGTTCTAATAAAAATCAAGAAGCTGTGTAAAATGTGAATTTAAAAGTATGAATAGAGCAATAATGTTCAAATTCATCACTGTTTTAATATTTTCTTATTTCTTTCTGCCCTTGTTACTAAGAGCACGGATTGTGCGCGCGCTGCAGCGTGGCAGTAACAGCTGTCTCCACCCCTCAGTCCGTCTTTTTACTGATTTAGCCCCGGTGCCGGATTAATACCTTATTTTTAATGTGCATCCATGTAACTAGACTTTCAGTTGAGGAAGACTGTAAGATTCAAGATGATTTATTATCATTAACACATGACTGCACAGCAAAATTGCAGACGCAGTTTTTTGTGCAACTGAAAAAACAGAAACAGAGAATGAAGAAATAATTTAGTCATTAAAAATCCAATTTTTTTTAATGCGAGGAGGATGAGTTCAGTAGTCTTGTAGCCTGAGGAAAGAAGCTGCTGTGAAGTCTTGTGGGATGACGGCAGATCCGTCTGCTTGTCAGATGACAGCAGGGTGAACAGGGGTTGTTTTTTTTTTTTCCTTATGCTTTAGGCCCTTCCACCTCACTGGTATCTTGGAAGCTTGGTAAAAGACCCGTGCCAGTGATATTCTGGGAGGTTTTGATCACCAGCTGCAGAGCCTTCTGGTCTTTGGCTGCACGGTTTAGTAAATCTAGCAAGGAGCATCCACAAACTGTAAAGGTGTAACGCAGAGATACAGCTAGCTGCTAAATGGTGCTATCAACAGCTAAAGTCAAGGTGTACTGTGTTTGAAATGAGTCTAAGATCAGTTACGGCTCCAGATTTTCAGGTTTTCAGTATTTACGGGCAACGTACGATGTGCATTGCTGAACCACACCATGAGTTTCTTACAGCCTGATTTTACTCTCACGTCTTCAAACGTTTCCATTTTCTCAAAGCCACCAGTGAGACGCCAGCATTCTGAAAGCAGAAGTGTTCAGTCCAGAGGGTAGAGTGCTAAACTAGGAACTTATGCTAACAAGCTTGGTTAGCAAGCCGCATCCATAACTGTACAGGCGCACATCTGCTATCAGCTAATTAGTGCTAAGAAACAGATTTATAGAACAATACACAGTGCTGTGCAAAAGAATTCACCCCCTTCCTGATTTCTTAGTTTTTTGCATATTTGTCACACTTACATGTTTCAGATCACCAAACAAATTTTAATATTAGATAAAGATAACCCGAGTAAATGCAATATTCTTTTTACATGATGATTTCAGTATTTAATGGAAAAAGGTTATATGAGAAAGTAATTGGATGTTGTTCTGGGTTCTTTTCAAAGAACTGTAGGCCTTATTTGTCTCATTTAAGATCAGAGTTCATGATTCAACAATGAGAGCGACTGGGCAAAAACGGCATCCTAAGGAGAAAACCGCTCTGACCAGCGAGAACGTAAAGACTTGTCTCATTTGCCAACAAACATCTTGATGATCCTGAGGACTGTTCTGTGGACTGACGAGACAAAAGTTGAACTTTTTTGGAAGGTTTGAGTCGTGTTACATCATCAGGCATAAAACGAACACAGCATTTCATATAAAGATGGTCATGGCAGCAGTCAAACACGGTGGTGGTAGGGTGATGATCCGCTACAGGATGACTAGATGCTGTGATGGAACCGTGAATTCTGGAGAATGTCCAGCCATCGGTTCATGCCCTGAAGTTCAAACACGCGTGGGTTATGCAGCAGGATCTGAAACACAGCAGCAGGTCCACCTCTGAATGGCTCAAAAAAACCAAAATGAAGGTTTTGGAGTGACCTAATCAAAGTCTGGATTGAGATGCTTTGGCATGACCTTAAATAGGCAGTTTATGCTGGAAAACCCTCCAGTGTGGCTGAATTAAAACAAATCTGCAACAAAGAGTGGGCCAAAGCTCCTCCACAGTGATGTGAAAGATTCATTGCCAGTTATCAAATACACTTGATTGTTGCTGCCCGGACTGTCAGATCAAAGCAGCCAGGCTTTCCCTTTAAGCCTCACAAGTATTAATTTGGATGTTGTAAATCCCCCTGTATTTACAACACAAATAATGTGTTTTTTTTTGGGGGGGTAGTTCAATTCACTTTTATCAGTAAGGCACAAAATCAAAGCAACAGTTGCCTCAAGCTGCTTCATACAGTAAAATAAAGACCCTACAATATTAGAAAAAAACCCCAACAATCAGATGATCAAGTAATCGCTTGGTGATGGCAGGAAGGAAAATCTAACTTTTAAAACCAGGCTTAGGGAATGGCAGCCATCTGCCTTGACCTTTTGGAGGTGAGGGTTAGGAGAAGGTAAGAGGAAGAGCATAACATCAAAGCCATTTTGCACCACGCTGTAAAACATTATTTTAATGGCTGAAGTTTTACACGTTAACACAGGAATCTATGGGGATTGGATCCTTTTTTGGAGCCTGCCTCCAGTGGCCATTAGAAGAATTGCAGTTTTTTTGCACCTGGCAATGGCTATTTTATTTATATAGTACGTTTTAATACATGCAAACGTGATGTGCTTAACACATTAGATATAAATATGTTCCAAAGAACAGTAACCACAATAACTGAAAGCACCCTCAGCATACGCAGATCTAATCCTGGGAACTGTTTAAAGATCTGCACCTGATGACCTGAGAGGGCTGACTGGAATGTAGACAGTGAGCAAGTGAGAGATGTGCGGGGGGCGGGGCAAACCATTGAGAGCTTTGTGAGCTAATAGAAGGATTTTAAAGGTTATTGTATTTTGCAGTAAGAGTTAATAAAGTGTCTTCAAAACTGGGGCCATATGGTCAAATTTCTGCATGCCTGTAAGAGCTCTGGCTGCTGCATTTTGAATAACTGTTCAGTTTTCATAGAAATTGTTCTATGATGATTTGTAAGATCATTTCTCAGAGTTGGTGCGGCAGGTCCTTTTTGCCAGCTCTACCTTTACACTGTTTCTCCATGGTGCTTTTGGTGGACAAGAGCAGTGTGGTCAATAATCAGAGAAATTTTCCATAATTTCATCACCCAATGACAAAAAATATACCTCCGTTCACAAATGAATGAGCTGCATTGATGACATTGCCTGCTGGATGTCTCAGAAAGTTATAGAACTGAACAGAGACGGGACATAAATATTTTTTGCTGGTCCAAAAAAAGCATAACATTTGCTCGTGTTTACCATCCCCATCTCTGAAACACAAGTTTGTGACCTTTTGTACGGGTGGGCCCAAACACATGCTGTTTAATATCAAAACATTCTAATAAAGTGCTGAACTGTCTGCCATCAGAATTGCTGTTGTCACCAAATAACATGTTTGTAAGGTAATGATAACAATAGTGAGTGAAATTGCTATATTTACGGGTGTCCTGGAGAAGGCTGAAACAGAGAAAACCTCTCTGTTTACAACTACTTTATGTCAGAAGGTTTCAGTATTATTTCATGGTCGAGGTGCTGCAATTGGAACAATAAGCTAGGAGGTGCCTACCATGCTTGTCCGTTTGACAGCTAGCGGTGCTGATATTATACTCAGCAATCAGAGAAACTGTGTCAGAAAAGATGTGAAAGCAGTTGAGGAAATACTGAGTTTGACTTTGCAGCCTTTCCCTGCTTGTTTTTCCTTCTCGGGTCGACCTTGAGGAGCCCTCCCCGTGCTGCCTTTTCACAGCACACTGAACAGCACAAGGTGCACGTTAGGCGAAGGTTGCGGCTCCTGTCATAGTCGGCCTGGGTGCTATCAGGATGGGATCAGTCGTCTGTGTCTGGATGACAGAGCTGCCTGCGTCCCCGTCACCGCGGAGTGTCCGCAGGCGTCTTTCGGCCTCGGTGTCATGACAGCCAGCTCAGCACGACAACAGGACGACTAAAGGGGACGAGCCGTCTGCTGTCAGCAGCTAAAAACCACATTCTGGGCTCCTGTCATCAACATATGTCCAGAATCTGAAATATTAAAAGCTCACCTCTACACGCACATAAATATATTTAAGCAATACTGAAACAATTATATGGATATTCAACATCTCCTGTCAGAATGATACATTTGGCAAAGATTTAGCAGATAACCTTTGAAAGGTTTTGCAGTTTGCAGACTGGGGTCCAGATACTTGAACTCCCTGAAGGACTGCTGAACACTGGCTCAACGAGCAACCCCCCCCCCCCCAAAAAAAACTCCCCATCTGTTAAACAGAGAGCAGAGGTCCAGAGCAGAAATAAGGAGAATATTATGGAACATTAAAGCAATTTTGTAAAATAATACAAAATGCTTTAGACCGGCAGGCTAACATAAATACAATAACTGAAAAAAGTGCTGATTTTGAAACACCCCATTAAGTAATCAGTCCAGAAGTGAAAGCTGAAGATTGGATTGTTGCTGCTTCTCCAGGTTGGTCGCTGGAAATGAGCATTTTGTAGACTAAACCGACTATTTTCTTTACATTTTTTTGCACAAATAATTATTGATCTATGGTCTGGGGCTTAATTTGAGCAATCAACAAAATATTAATCAGAAAATACAGCACGCGCAGAGACGAGTTTTCTTCGGTCCGTGTTTAAATATTCATAATTTCATTTCGGATGGTTTTATCAAGTTTTGTTTAGCTACGAGGATGCTCGTCTCCTGACTTTTGCTAGAGCAGCACAGTGAGGGTGACGCTGTCGGTTTTGAGTGGACTCACAAATATTTGGTGATATGTCACGTGATCAAGTTAAAATATTCTCGATGTCCTCTGGATAATTTGCGTTAGGGTTCCAGACAGACATAGCTACTGAGGCGCCGCCCGTTGTTTTGGGAATTCCCATTTTGAAGCCTCGACAGGAACATTTTTGACATTTTACACCAGCTCCTAAAACAAACAAAAAAAAAGCTCGCCGGCCTGCGTAACTGGCGAGGAAGCGTGTAGTAGTGGAAATGGTGGATGTTAGTGCATCCGGTCCTGCAGCATCTCTGACCACATTGTGGTCATTACATTGCGCAAGGAAATGGTTATGTGCAGGCGAATTTCGTATTTCTCAGTGACACCATGAAACCAAGTTGGATCATCGCCATCAACACCTGCACCCTAAATCCATGGGATGATGGTTCAAATAAATTTCTCTGCGGGTACGAGAGCAGGGAGCCGATGTTTATTAAACCAGTAAACTGACACGCAGGACGTGTGATGAAGAGCTCAATCAGCTGCATCCCGAGTGAAGCACCAGCTTTTCATGGTCTGCTGCCACACACTTGGCCTAAATGCACACTTAGCCTGTTATAAACTGTAAATCTCGCTTTGGCAACAGCCCACGCTGAGCTACTGTTGTGCAGTATTTGCAGTGCGACGTTGTCAGCGTTGATATTTAATCACTTTAAGGTTAAATCTGACTTTCTTGTGAACCAGCGCCCAGTTGCTGTGTGTGTCTGGTCTGTGTTTCCTGTATTATTATTATTATTTTTTCATAGGCAAATAGATTTTTACTACATTGTATTATATATCATTTATATACCTCCTTTTCACATGGGTGCTGAGAGCACAGCCCCACGCATACTGCCACACTCCTCCTGTTATTGATTGTGTGCATTTTGTGCTCTCTAAACTTTAGCGTTAGTTTGAGGCACTAAAAGGAAATCTCATCAGCCTAAACTTTGCGTTCAGCTTGAAGTAAAAGCCGCTCAGACTCGGTGAACACGGCAGACTTTTATTGTTCTGCTGTCACTATTCAACGCTATCATCCCAGCCTTAAGAATTATTTTTCCCCCACTTATTTTCTGCAACCCCACAGAAGAGAAACATGTAATTTAATCAAAGCGCATGTTTGCTATGGTAATTAAATTTCTTATTATGTTTACATTTTGCTTACTGCACCAGTGTGACTAGTTCATTTAGCATTTTGGGAAGGCTTCTTTGTTTGAGAGAAAATCCATTTTCTAGCTGCTACCATCCACCGCCACACACAAGTACACTGATTATTCTGGAGGCGCAGAATGAGGAAGCGGGCAGGAGAATGCAGGATGAGGACCTACAACTGGCACAAGGTGCAAGCACCACCAGTGGCCTCAATCAGTCATGAGGTGCCTCAGCACGAATGGAGCAGAGAGGTTGTTGTGTTGGCAGGCCCCGGCAGCATGATTAAGGAGCCGGCAGTGTGATTACGCCGCTCGCCTTATGAATGGAGTAATAGAGGGAGGCATAGTCTGGTGCTAAATTCTCCTGATGGAGGTGAGACATGAGTATGCGGTGGGGAGGAGTCCGAGGCCCTCCCATGTGACCGAGAGAAGATAAAAGACTGACAATAGATAATTAAGGAACTGCCAGGACCTCTTTTCTATTCACATGGCTGTATTATTAAAGGGGATTCAGTCAGGAGGAATATTAATATAAACTACAGCCTGTGTGACTCAGATGAATATAAATTGGGGCTGGTGTGTGGAGGAATGCATTAGGGAGTGTTTATCAGGGGTGCAGGGGAGCAGAGCGATCATGAGAATGGGCTCCACACTTTGGCAATGAAGCTGTGTTGCATTCCGGTGAATTGCCAAACGCATGTCATCAGTAACAAAGGATGTGCATGTTCACATATTTAAATCGCTGCTGCAGAAGAAAGTTGCACAGCTGCAGGTTTTTTTTTTTGTTTTTTTTTTGTGCATATTAGTCTCCTGTTCATTCAGACTTCCATCGCCTTTAATTATTAAAAAAGAAAAAATATTTAAACCCCAGTCGAGTGATTCTATTTTTCAAGCTTTTCTACTGCTGCACAGTCCTACAGAACATTAAGTAGAAAAGCATTAGATTAATTGATCATCAATGAATCCTACAGTAAATATAGTTCAGGCAGCGAAAGCTCAGACTTTTCTGTGTCGCAGACGTGGTTGAATGTGGTAAGATTTCATATTATCTGTGGGGGAAAAAAAAGACTTATCTGATGTAGGGGTTGTTGAGATGGAAGTACCTCTCCACATGGATTTCAAAGATAAGTATTCAGCCGTATGCAATTTGGAGGATCCTTTTATCCAAAACAGCCGACTGAACCTGCAGCCGTATACATTTTAAAGATGAATAAGCCTGGAGAGGAAAATATGACACTGCCACAAAACATTACCTGTGCCGAAACACAAACATCCTGGATGTAGTTTTTTGTTTTTGTTGTGGTTTTTTTTCTTTTTTCAAAAAACGTCAGTGGGAAGAAAATGTTTCAGTGATGAATCACTGAAGGAGTCGAGGAGATGACTATAATAGACAAAGTCAGGTTTATGGAAACAGAAGTCTGAAAGTTCTCTACATCTGACCTTTGTTTGGAGATAATGACAACCACCGACTTCTTCAGACGAGCCCCCGTTTATTTTCGACACCACTAGACATGACGAAGAACCTCAGACATGAACCTGGTCTCCACGAACCCCAGATGTTCCGCAACTCTCGGGACACAAAGGATCTTCTGCAAAGAACCCCTCAAGAGTCCCTGTGTTCGTGCCCCAGTCGGTCAGAGGTGTTTTCATGGCACCAGGGGGATGGACCAGGGTTTTCCCAGTAAGTGCAATGAGCGTGTTTTACTTTTAAAAAAAAAAGAAAAAGTTTTTTGACATAGCTGCAGTTTTCTATGATAACTAAAATCTTGGGAAATTAAATGGCTGCCAGAGCCGGTTAAATAGATTACATAGCTGATGTTTTCTTTTGGCCTCATGCAGGAAAACCAGTGGTTTACCGATGTGGTGAATTGGTGTGAGACATCAGGAAAAACTGCATTACATACCAAGACACCGTAACTTGCATGAGAACAGTTTGCCTCATCAGTGATGATGGAGATTCGCTCAGTTCTGAGGGACTCCACTAGAGTATTTTAATTTTCATTAAACTTATGCTGCCTGCAGCACATTGGAAATGGAAATATATTGCTTTACAGGTAGGCGCTTCCCAGATGAAATGCTTGCAAAATGTGATATTTTATAGATTAAGCTACCTGATACTTTGTGCAGCAGTCAGAATAAGCTCTATCTGGATCAACTTTAAGTCAAATTTAGCCTCTTAATGTGGATAATAATCCACTAATGTATAAATACAATAAACACAAATACAGTATTTTGAATAATACATGCTTTTCAATACTCATAGATTTACTACTTTGAATGCGCTCACTTTATATCCATCCATCATCTTCCGCTTATCCAAAGTCGGGTCGCGGTGGCAGCAGGCTAAGTGGGATATTTCAGATGTCCTTTTTCCCCAGCCATACTTCCCAGTTCCTCCTGGGGGATCCTGGGGCATTCCCAGGCTAGATGAGATATATAATCACTCCACCAGGTTCTGGGCGTACCCCAGGGTCTCCTTCCAGTTGGGCGTGGTCAGAAAAGCCTCCAAAGGGAGGTGCCCAGGATGCATCCTAACCAGATGGTGAACCTCTCCTCAGAGGTCCCTCTGTCTAAGGTCCTCACCTTGTCTTTAAGGCAGCCACCCTATGGAGGAAACCTCGTTTCAGCTGCTCGTATGAGCAACCTTACTCTTTCAGTCATTACCCAGATTTCATGACCATAGTTGGTAGACGTAGACAAACTTAGCCTTTCGGCTCAGCTCTCTTGAACCGTGAGTCCGGTACAGTAGCCACATTGCTGCCGATGCCTCACCAATCCACCAGTCCAACTCGCACTACCCCTTCCCATAACTCGTGAATAAGATCCCAAGATACTGAGGTCTTCTTAAGGTATCCTCTAGACCCCATCCCAGAGGTACGTAGCATTCCACTGTTTTCCGGCACAGAACCTTGACCTCAGACTCGGAGGTGCTGCTGTTCTAGTGTAATTAATTTATTAAGGAAAAGAGTACTTCAAATCCATATATTGTTGCATCAAAAAAATCTCCTTGTGATTGCTTTGTTTGCTAGCACACCGGCGCAATTGCCCAGAATCATCATGCCTTTTTAATGTTGGTTGTAGCAGTAAGGTGCAACTTTGACTTTGAAGGAGAACGAGAACATTTCTGGTTTGTGTCGCACAGCAAGCACACACACACACACACAGACACACAAACACTTGCATGAAACTCTCAGCCTTTAATTCAGTTTTCACAGACCTAGCAAGTCTTCATTTATATTTTCTTTCTTTGCTTCTTACAATTATCTTAAGCACCCCTTGCTGCAGGATAAATGCACCCAAAGGGGAAAGACTTGTGACCTTGCTCTTGTTGCAGAATAAATAACTGGCAGCTCGGCTCCTAAAGGAGCCTTTACTCCATAACTGTAAACCGGCCTCTATAGGAGGTAATTTTAACAACAAATGGACACAATAACACGTGTTTCATGATATATTTTTTTTATTGTTGGGTAAAATGACAAGCGTGTTTTCTCTATATAAATAACAATCACATGAAAGAACATACGAGACATGGCTATATGGAGGGTGAAAGCAGTGTTTGTGATCACAATGTGCTGCTCGGGTACAGGATGTCCATAATGACAGCGGTGTGTTTGTTTTTCATTCTTAAAAAGGAGTGTGCTGATTATCTGAAATCAACAGAATCTGTACACTGATGAGAAACTAATGGACTCACAGCCAGCCGCTATGTACAGGACATTAACAGAAAGGTCAGAGGTCATCATCAGCAGTAGAGCCAGAATTTAAAACAGGAGGAAAATTAAAATCAAAGTAGATACGCTTTAACCAGAAAGACAGAATGACTATATATATATATAATCTGTACACATCAAAAGTTCATACTAAATTTGAGATACAGTTGCCCATTGTGATTCAGAGTCATAGAGTGCTAGGGTGAAAATGCATAGAAATGTGTCCAGCTAGGAAACGGTTTCATTTACTACTGCAGGAGCATTTAAAAAGAGCTGCTTCTCACACTCAGAGACGCTCTGCTCAGTGCAACCACATCTACCCCCGTGTGCTAGCTCATCTTTATTTCACATGAAAACATCCACTTGAAACATGCTGTCAAACACACTCCACATTCAGCTACCCTCTAAGACGCTTTTCTTTTTCTTTGATTTGGTCCAGGGTTATTAAAGTTAGGACAGAATTTTCCCCACACGAGTGCTCCACGGACTCTTTGCTAAGGAACATTTTTGAAATACTTTCAATTTCACAATGTGTAGTGTATAAAGCTAATAATATTTAGCTAACATCACCACTGACTTTCATTTTTCTGCTCTGGACTATAAATGGAAAAAAGAAGAGAGAGAAAAAAAACCCACTATCATTCAAGACCTTTCAAAGCTGATTATAATTTCGGATCAAAGGTTACAGAGCACACAACCATAATGAACCACTCAGTCTGCACTTCAAACAGGATGGGATCACAGCAAGGGCTCGTTTTAATTAGACGGACTTGGATGCATTCGATGGACGAGAGCTGTAGATTTGTGAGGAACCACTCACACTCACCGTGAATGAAGGGGGTCAAAGAAAGAGGTGTTAGTCTGCAGTCACACTGGGAATAATTATGCTAATTCCTCTGATGGAGGGGAATTTTCCTTGAAGGCACAGGAAAAAAAGTTGGGAATGGGAAAATTGAAATTGCAAGATTTAATCTGGACATATTTATGTATATATGCGTTTCTGCCGATTCACTTCAGTTTGTTTTCTTGAGAGACTATCTACAGCATTCCCACACACTGAATACAACCAAAATAATAATGCAAAGTTGCACATATTTATGGTTTCATACCAATTTTCCTGAAAAATGTTCTTAGCAAGCAACTTTGATGCAGAGGCAAACCACCAGGTGAAAACAAAACAAACAAACGTGGCTTCAAGACAATGTATCAATCAATTATGCCCTCACATATTTACTTTTTTTTTTTTTTTGGATGACAGTCCCTCTTCCGTTGGACTAGCAATTCAATTTGGTTTCTGAATCTGTGGTTTTCATTATCACGCTCCCACAAAACTAAAGAATCTGCAACAGAATTCAGTGCATTAGTACCTTTGAAAGGAAAACAAAGCTCACTGGGTCTCGATGTAGTGACCTAAGACTCTCCCACCCACACCACCACGTTGCCTTTGAGGACATCAGTGATCTCGCAGTTGAGCTTGTTGAGCCGTCCATCCAGGATGAAGAGGGACTCTCTGGACGGTGTCATGAGGTACTGCCCGAACAGTCCGCTGCCTGCCATGATCCTGTTCCCGCTGCTCCACGGCCACTCAAATGACTTGGTGGGCTCCTTCAAGCTCTTGATCATCTTGACTTTGCCGGTGCTTAGCTCCACGAACAGAGCGTCAGTTTGACGGCCGGAGCTGCCGAACACGTTGTACTGGTGGACCTCGGTGAAGGAGCGCTGGAAGGCCAGATCAGACAGATGCAGGTTGGTGTGGATATCGAAGGGCTCCTGGATTTGCCCGCGTTCCGAGATGGTCTGGATTCTCATCAAGCCATCGCCGTCATCGACGGTGACCAAGTAGTGGCCATCTGGAGACACATAGGGAGTGCCGGTGATGTCACGGTTTTGTCCGATCACGCTGTCTGTCACACTGTCTAAGATGAGCTGGGGCTGCGTGGCGCCGGTGGAGTCTGGCCTGCAGTTAACAAAGTAGTAGCCACCGAGATGGGTGTAGGCTACAGATTTGGGGATGCAGTTGTACTCCCATAAACTGATGTTTTTCACGTATGATGTCGTCTCCAGGTCAATCTTGTGGAGGACAGGCTCATTTCGATGAAGGATGAGGCCAAATCTGTAGGGAATTTAAAGTGAAAAACAAAAAGATTTAATCAATAACACATTTTTTTCTTCTGAAATCCACATTAGGGCTCTCAAGGAACTGCCATAGCAGTTGACCAGCTGATCACTTTGTACAAAAGTGGTGTCTGAGTATGTCCAAAACAGCTGAGTTCACTTGGAGATCACTTCAGTGATACTCTCCCAGTGCAGAAGTACCAAAATTTGCAGTTCCTTTAATGATCCTTTAAAAATCAATCAATTCAATTTTATTTATATAGCACCAAATCATGCTAAACAGTAGCCTCAAGGCACTTAAATCAATTCTTATACACCCCCATATTAAAACACCCAATATACAGCATTTAAAAGAAATATGGTGGTTATGGCCTCTCTGGATAGTTTCCCCCTTCATAACAACTCTACTAACAGCGAATAGCTGATGATCTCTCCTCCAAATATGGTCTTTAAATATGGCAGCCAACTTTGTGGCTTCAAAATGTCGAGTCCCATACCGATTGGTGACGTCATGCGGACACATCCCAACAATTACTGTATGGATTTCCATGAGCATCATATTGTTGTCGCCAGAAGATGGACCCTAATGAGTTCTATCAGCTTTCATAAAACTTTGACCTGTTGGTGCCAATCTATCTATATTTTTATTTCAGTTTGGTTAGTTTACTTCTAGCCTTTCTTCTAGCCTTAGAACATGGATCTCAGGAGCAATATGCGTGTGAGGCAGCATGTGAAATGCCAGCCTTAAGAAGCAGACTGAGAATCCCAGCTCTGCACAAAAAAAGGCCGAGCAGCAGTTCAGCTTAATTTGACTCAACATGTGAAACCTTGCCCGGACACAGAAAGAACTGAGGGATTGACAGCTCGCTCTTGATTTTGCAGATGATGGTGCACGGGTGTTATTACTTTGTGGAGAAATTTAAAATCTGATTTTTGCATGCTAATGTACAAGTTTGGGAATTTTAGGAAAGAAAATTAAGAAATGAAAGCCTGGTTTTCACATACTGCATCACATTTAGGAAATCCTGAACAGGTACTTGAGTGCACACGCTGTCATTCAGACATGCCAATCTGAATAAACATGCAGGCTCCTTATGCTGGTTGTGTTGACAAATTTGACAGTCTGACAAAATCTAAAAATAAAGAGATTTTCTGTATTTATTCTTTATATTTTTATCAGCACACAGTATTGTTTCAGTTATTTATTCAAACACCTACTGCTTGGACTGCTGCGCAACTTTGTAATTTAGCTTCACAGTCATGGTTCGCGGACTTTGGCTAAACACTTTCTGATGTTACTCCCCTGAGTTTTACCTTTATTTCCAGCACTCGTTATATTAGATGAAATATCTCAACAACTGTTAATGAAATTTGGAGTATATACTCATCTCTACTCAAGGAGAACTATAATAATCTTGGCGACTCTCAGCTTTTCATCCCACACCATCATCAAGTTGCATTTTTAAATTGTTGGTTTATGACCCCAGTATATCATCTCATCAGCTGCAGCTGTGTTTAGCACTACACTTCTTGTAATTTGTGATCTAATACAGAGTGACTAGCAATTAGTGCTAGTAAGCTGAACTTGAGAGGCAAAAATCATACATTTTTGGGCTGTCTGCACCAGCCTCCCAGCCTTTTTGGATGATTAATGCAGAATACATCTCATTAGCTCAAACCTAAAGTAACTTGCTTCCAACAGTCATGCACTGTATTTGAAAAATCTGACAGTTAAAAGCCCCCTAAATGGTTAACCTGCAGGCGGAGAAAATCTTAAATAAACCAGCACAATGTACATAAGAAGACTTGGAATAAGAATTTTTTTTTTAAACTAGGTAATTATGAGGACTGTTGGACTGTCATAATTTTAAGGAGTAAAAATTAAATGTTGCCGAGAGGTCCATTTAAACACTAAAACAGCCAAATTCTGCCCCCTGTCAGTCTCGACTGTCTAGCACCATCTACACTTTCACCTATAATAGAATTATAGCAGTGTTATATGTGGGCAACAATCAGTGAAAAAGCTGCTCATTAGAAAAACTCAAAGAACCTCTTAATGGCACATTACACTTTAACAGCTGAATGGGGGGAATATGCAAGGAGTGGACAGGCCTCAATTAAATGCGAATACCAGCTGATCGATGCTGACAGGCACTTCAATCTTGCTGTCATTCATCATCTTTTATGCCGTTTGAACACCATGCTGTCTGTACCTGTGAACAGAAAATGGCTGTTTGAAAGCCACACAGCACATTATCGTCACTGTGAAGGGAATCATTGATCCAGAGATCGCTGTGTCCACTGGGGCCAAGCAGGAGGCTGCACAGGGTCGCAGACGCACCAAAATCTGAGGATTTTTGACTTGTTTGTAACATGTGCACACAAATGAACAACAATAACCTGTTACGCACATGTGCAAGGTTGACTTTACTCCTTAATTAGTTATGGTTGACTTATTATGTGATCTGCTGACAGCCAGTGGCTTTTGGCATATTAAACTGCAAGCCTCTAATGAGGCAGTTTTCATATGTCGTGGCCACTTTAGTCTGGACTGTCCTAATAGTGACACACACCTGTTTGTCCTTTCTTTTGATTTGTTTGCTCACCGCAAACTACATTTGATCTGTTTTAGTATGAAAAAAATGCCAAAACAGTAGATTCATTGCTCTTTATCTAGCTCAAGCATTTTCCTATAGGAATCATGTGACCAGATACTGCTCTAAGCACAGTTAGTCTGCAATGAGTCTGTGTTGCATTATTTGACAGAAAAACATTTATCATTTTGTTATTTGTGAATGTTACTAATTAGAATCATACATGATAAAACAGAGTAAGATGTAGGCCATCTTAAAGATAAAAGCATCACTGTCAGTTTTTTAAAGTCTTCCTTATCAACCAAAAAAATTCCAATTTTATCACCAGGGACTGGCTTTTTAACATCTGGGATCTGGTGAAGTGGCCCTATACAGGCTCATAATTGTTTTTGGGTTTCCATACTTTAATATTAAATACAGTAGTTTTATACTACATTGCTACAAGATGTCCTTCCACCCTCTGACACTTTTCCATTTTGGCTCCCATGTCATCCTCCCGGAAATTTGGCATTTTTAAATGAGGTAATGTTAGTTACGAACATGAAGTCAACCTCTAAAAACCGGTCACCTATAAAAAGTATCTACGCTAACAAGAAGCTCTAGCCTTTCTCTCTAAGTGGCAACTTGGAAACACAAATACAGCAAAAATCTGATGTGAACAAAAATTTTATCAGACGACTCAGTTTTAAAATCTGTACGTCAGTGGTGAAGACTGTAAAATGGCTAGAAAGTAAACACTGGTTTACTTTAGTCCTCATAGGCGTCTGTTTCAGTCACTAGAGCTAATTCTTAAAGAGTCGACTTTTCGGTCAAAACACCAAAGTGGTTTGATGTGACTTAGAAAGCCCTCTGAAACTAAGCATGCTGGTTCTTGATCCTACTACAATATCCCCCACCTATATTAAAAAAATAAGCTCTGAGGGGAGACGGGCAATTTAGAAGAAAATCATTTGGAAAATGTATTGTGCCGTTTAAACCTGAAAAACCATTTTCATCCAGTGGCAGGTAGAGCTGGTGATTTACAGACCAATATTACAACTCTGCCTGTCCAAAAAAGCAGAAATTGTTTTGCCATGGATTATTTTCAATATGGTGGCTGATGATGACTAGTGCACAAATGCTGTGATATATTGGGAACATGCTTGGAAGCAAAAAGGTCAGCGGTGCATTTATCTTGCGATGAAACAATTATTTTTCTCAACAGCTTGAATTTTTTTTTTCTCCACCATGTATGAAAAATTGATAATCAGACATTGTTTGGCCTCGCTGTGATGTGAACACAGCTGGGGTGCTTCGCTGGCAGACTCGGATTGCTCTGTGCCAAACTGACAGCTGCTGTTTGTCGTTTGTACCAACGATTAATGCATTAAAGATTCTCCCCAGTTCTGCACAACACAGTGAGGTTCACCTAAAGCTACTTTGCGTGGCGTCACATCCCTGTGTCAGTGCTTTCATTGTAGAAACGGCTGAGTCTAAACACTTAACCCAAGAGTAATGTTTGCTATGCAGTTCAGTAAAAGATCCTCAGGGTAAAGCTCGTGAGCAGTGACAATGGATGCTGCACAGAAAAATATATTCTAAAGCACAGCAATTCTTGTTCATCCGTCCTCCAGCACAAAAAGAAACATCGAATCAACATCTCGCTCGACTTGTTTTGCCAAAAGGGAGTCTGTGCAATGATTAGAAATTTGTGGGGGAAAAAAGAAGAGTGGGCAGCTTGAGCTGCAGGGTACTGTAGATGTCGGTATAAATAAGAAATAACCACTTTTTTTTCTTTTTCTTTTTTTTTGCTGACATGTAGATTCGCCCGGCTGTAAGTCGATGGTTGTAATGAATGACGGCCCCTGGAAGTTCCTGTTTGCTTTTTAGCAGCTGCCGAGGGAATCCCCAGTCATTAAACAGTCCCCGGAAGTTGCTGAATATATGTTGGCCGTTCACACACTGCTCATGTTGCTAAATCGACTAATCAATGCTTTGTTCCTGCCAGCAGATAAATGGCTGTGTGAGTAGCAGATATATAAAGAAAAATCAGAGCCGCGAGGCAGCAGTTAATTCCAACTTTCCCAGTATCCGCAATAAAAAAAACTGTCCAAATAAAAACTGTGTATAGATCCAAAACTTTTTCTGCTTCACACGTCGTCTCCAGCCGCACAGAAGAGTACTCGGCTTCAGCCTCGGGTACTGCCAGATTTTAGCCATACGAACAACGTTCATAACAGTTGCAGCTCCAAAGACGAGGCTTTTTTATTATTATTATTTTAAGTCACGAGTAGCTGTTAAAGAGAGCAATTTTCACACAACACTGGGAAAAAAAAAATGTGGTCACACTTTCCTGCAATCTTCCCTGCAGGTCTCAGTGGATCTAATTACAGCTGTGCCAGCAACCCCACCCACGCTCCCACCGCGCACACACTGGACTGCTTACTCCTCCTCGGCAGGAGACTGTTAGCTTCCTGAAATCCTGCAGACCTCCTGCTTGTTCCCGGTCTCTCCGTGACATTAGCCAAGCGTTTGGGAACAGCTTTTCTCTATCCACGTTAAGCCCGGGTGTGACAGCTGCTCATGACATGTGAAAACCGCAGCAGTGTTTCGATGCACTCCGCACTCAGCAGGTCTGTGCTTTGTTGTTGATTAACTAAAGCGATAAAGCGCAGGTGAAGCGCCAACTGCCCCCACCCCACCTCTGGCTCTGTTATTTTTTCCCAGTTGAGTTTTATTTTATCTTGGTGAGAACAAAGACGACGCTAATGACCGGGCTGAGTTGTGGGTATTTGATGATAATACTGCTGCCTGTTTCTTTCTTATCCCCACTCTTTGACCAGCTGACACTAAGAGTCTGGAGGTGTGTGTGTCGGTGTAAGAAGCTTCATTTTTTTAATTAATGCAGACTATGTAGACAACCTGTACAGCATTTGAAATGAAGCTAAGCCACAGGTATGGCTGCTCCTGAATTATCAGGTGATCATCATTTGCTGGTACAACGTGCATTGTTTAACCCCATTGCAAGTTTCTCACAGACTATTGATAGAGGCCAGAATCATTTCTGTATCAGGCTGGAAAGAGACTTTCTTTAGGGACTGACTCATTGAGTCCCCTTTAGAGGCAGCCTCAAGTAGCCATTAAAGGAAAATCAGTTTTTAGCACATTCTCGCTCGCGTCCTTTTTCAACTCCCAAGGTTGCTGCATGACTTAATCACTGAGTAGCCTTGCATGTCATTTTACTACATACAGGGTAATGTGACTAGGTGGCTTGCCCTAAATTACCCTAAACACCTAAACCTAACCAAGCACTAAGTAAAGAAACCACAGAACTCCAAATAGGCTCTAAACCACGCAGTCTGGCTGAGAAACGTGTAACTTCCACCACCACCTCCCCTCACGTCTCCGTAGGCAGAATTTGATGCACATCACCTCTTAGTGTCCAATATTGCAGCAGCCCGTATGTCAGGCGTTCGTCTGTCACACCAGTGACTTCTGACTAAACTGCAGTTATCTGACGGCCTGGAATGTGAACCTGTTGGATGGGCAGAGGTCCCGCCTGCCACACGATTTAATCTAGGCTTGAAGACGCCTTACAGATACACATGCCCTGAAGGGTAGATTCAGAATCTGTTATGATTTATTATTAAATCTGCGGAAGTATAAAAATGAATCTGATTATAAATTTGCCAGTGTGACATGCTAATCTCTCTCGTCAGTCCTTCATTTCTGATCATGTGAAAAGCACATTATAAAAGATAATTATACATGATGATACTTCATCAGCTACTGTGTAGTATTTATAGTCTTTGCACAGGTATTTGTCACAGTCTTAAACACACACACACACAACCACCAATCAGTTTCAGATTGGATTTTAAGCAGCCTAGCAACGTTTGAGATTAAACAATGACTGATGAAAAAGTTCATGAATCCAAAATTTTCCAACTGTACTGAAAACTGGTAATAATTCAGATAATTTTCAAGCAGCAGTGCAGAACATTTTCTGCCACTTGCTGTTTAATGTTACTGTACACTGAATATCTGATCTGTTGAGATGCTTCTGGAAAAATTAAAACCGATTAATTTGAACTTTTTTTTGGTTTGTATTCTGACATTTCTGCGACTAAGTGATTAATTGAATTTTTGTCTCTTCGTGGCTTCTCTCCAGACTTGAAACAAAGTATCCACAACAGCTGACTCGCATTTAAACTCGTAGAGCTGTGACTTTCTGTGGCAACACTGTAACTGCTCGTCTTTTTCTGAGTTGCTTACGCCATGAAGAAATGTAAAGTCGAGAGTGCATTGACATTTTAAAAATTTCTCAGTACTTAGCAGGATAAATAATAAACATTTTCTGCTAAGTGGAATTAAAACACTGGACTTTTTTTTTTTGGGGGCCTTCATCCAAGAACCCACTCTCATGTAGTGTAAAACAATGCATATTCAAATTATTGTGTTGAATCTTGAAGATATTTTAAGTAAAGTGATTAAAATGCTAAAGGGGTGAACCTCGGCACTGTTGCTGGACGTACCTGATGTGGTTAATGATGAGGCTGGAGGCAGGAACGAAGAAGTCGTCCACCCTGTCGAAGCGCCTGCCGACCGGTTGTGTGTGGACGGTGTGGTGGGAGACTCTTCCGCTGGCCTGATTGATCACCTGGTGAACAGAGAAGCAGGTGGGTGTTTAAAATGCGCTTGATGAATACACTCAGTGCTGCTGGTTTCTCCTCATTAAAGTCTTTAGCTTGTACTTACTCGGTGCTAACAATGAAGCAAAAGGGACTAATATTAAAAAGCTGCAGATGTTTCCAGCATTTTTTACAGATAAAACTCTTCAGCCTCTCCTCGTGTTGTTGACTTGAAGTGTGCTATATTCCTCGGTGTCTAAATAATACTCATGCATGCATGGAAGCATGTAGACATGTGGCCGTGTGTGGGCAGGGTTTGCTTTGATTGTCCCGCAGTGCTGACGGCACATTGCCACAGACCAAATCCCTGCGTTATAAAATCTCTGCTGGTGATGACAAGCTGGAATTTCCACTGAAAGCACTCAACAGTCAAACTGAATCAAGATCAGCCTCACAAGAAACAAGTGGGAAAAAAACACTCATTATATATTTATTCTATTTATAGCAAAGTCCTCAAGATGAAACGTATAGGAAAAGTATTTATAAGATGCAATCATTGGGTGTAGGAAAAAATAATTTTCCGTGTGTTCCCTGGAAGTCCTATTCTGACCACTTGCAGTCTGCGCTGTACTGGAGGTCCTCCAGCATTTCAAAGCAGCACGCCTTCATCTTGAATATCAGTTTGACCAAGAGGAAGATGTCGCAGGTAGCCTGTGGACTCATCTACTGAAAACGCAGACTGATCTCCCGGGCCACAGCCACAGACTCATTTCTCACCACCAGCACTGAGCATTAATGTGGTTTGACACCGACACAACACAAATGGTCCGGACTGGACTTCTAGGCAGCAGCAATGAGACCAGTCCTGAGGTGCAAAAAGGACCAACTGCTGATTGTTTTTGTTTCTTTTTTCATGATCCCACATTGTACATTTGTGGTGAGAAGTTTGCATGACTTGATCTATGTTGAGTGCAATGGTCGCTCAGAACCAAAAACTGCTGAAAATGTGCCCGTCCTCATACCTGCTGCACTCTAAGTGACTTGTAATTAGGCAGGCAAGACAAATAGGTCAACAATTGAAAATCCCAGAGAGGCTGAGTGATTCATGCATATATGTCACTTTGGAAAAATGGAGAATGGGACATCTTGGAGGAATCTGCATTTAATCTGCAATGAAAATCCTTTTTTTTTTCCAGCTGTCAAATAATGCACAGCAGAAGTCGCTGAATTTGTTGTAGGGAGAAGAAAATCAGTGTGGGTATTAATTACCTTTGACTTCCTGGATTGGCTATGTTGGTAATGTTATGCTAATATTTATTCCTCGCTGCTGATTTTGCAGCCTACACAAGTATATTTCCACACAGTGTGAAATATAATTAGCAATATAATGATATGAAGTTTCCATCAGTTCTCTTTATTAACAGAAATCTGAAAAGATTAGTTGAGTAATAGAAAATTATCGTATGTTAATAACCAGTCAATTTGGCACTGTTGGTATAGAAAAATGAGCAGCCTTGGACTGAGTTTCTAACAGGCACTGAATAAAATGCCATTCAAAGGATGTGAGCCATCCTTAGTTTGCCTTGATTGTCTGCGTCTTTGTGCTTGTTTGTTTAACTCGCTGCTTTGAACAGTTTCACAAGGACAGAAAAGGACAAGGACTGTAGACGAGTGAGAAACACTGAAATATAATTAGTCAACCATAAACACACCTGCAGGGTGGGAACGTTCTTCTCCGTGTCTCCCCAGCTGAGCAGCCACACCTGGTCGTGAGATTTGTCATAGTGGAGCTTCACCGGATACGGGTCAGTGCTGACCGTCTGAAGAGAACACAGTCCAAAGCAGACTGAGCCTTTAAAGACAGCAGGGCCACGGTATAATAATGCAAGGCAAACTAGACTCTGTGTTTGAAGAGATCCCTCTTTGATGTCCAATGGTAATGCTTTTGAAAAGTTTTCCTGCAGACTAATGCGCTGCAGGTTGACAGGACCAAGTCTTCTTTTAACAAGGCAGATTGGAGGTGCGCTTTTTATGTATAAGGCGTGTTTGGTGTTGAGCTGCATTTCAAATCAAGTGGTGACAGACACAATTGCTTTACCACACCGAAGTAATTGCTTTCAGTCTTTATCCCTTCTTTGACGCACAGCGGCAATATTCCCAACCAGAACAATAGATGAGTCGTATGTGACAGAGAAGCGCTCCTCATGCATTATGTCCACCTGAGTGCAGAGAGACAGCCGGCTCAAAGGGAATACGGAAAGCTCAGGGGAAGAGAGAGCATGCAGTAGCTTTACTCTCCACAACAGCAAGAAAAAGCAATCATCTTTTAAGAATTATTGCAACCCAGTATTCCCACAACCCCCTTTGACTGCAGCTTGCTTTCTTATAGTATTTGTTTTGCCACAGAGTCCTAATGGTATTGTTTACCTTGGCAAAATATACATTGTATCTCTGAGAGAGTGAACCTCTCCTAAGAGAATTATTCCAAATAAGATGAGAATA
This sequence comes from Pterophyllum scalare, assembly GCA_024447675.2. Classification (NCBI taxonomy): domain Eukaryota; kingdom Metazoa; phylum Chordata; class Actinopteri; order Cichliformes; family Cichlidae; genus Pterophyllum; species Pterophyllum scalare. The sequence continues at coordinate 166,153 of JAMQGT020001359.1, read as the reverse complement.
TCTGTTGAATCCTAACTAATCTCTGAGCGTGTAGTCATCAGAGGGAACAGGTGTTCACGTTGTTCTTTTCCTCTCAACTGACAACTTCTTTCTGGCTGAGGAAGATTATCAAGATCCTCAGCCAATATGCTCCACTAACTTCTGCAGATCTACGAAAGATGAAGCACCGAAAACATTATAGCTGCTTCCACACAAGTATCCGCATGCACTCTGCAAATAATTAGTTAAAACGCAGACAGAATACAGCTTGCTCATTAAAAACTGTTAACTGAGAATTTAATTGGTTACAAATTACCAAAGCGCGAAATCGACTTGTTATTGTTGCTCTTGCACGTCAGTCATATTAATAATTCAATGAGAACACGAAATCTGGGAACCAGAACTTGCGTGTCTCTTACTATTCGAGACGAGTGACGGGTTCAGGTGGTTAAATTGACAACTGGTAATATAATGCAATGAAGCTAAACCTCCAGGCGACTGAATAATGAGCTTGTGACAGACTCTGGGACACCAACCTGCTTACTGGCAGGTCCCAGAGAGGCTGGCAAGTCGTAAACAGCTATCATGGTGTCAGGAACATCTGCAGGGATCTGAGCAGCCTTGAATTATTCTGACACACCCAAAAACACTGACACTGATGATTCAACTCAACACTACACACTAGAAATGTGCTGAATGCAAGAACTGTGCCATTTCCTGAGAAAGCCTTACATATATATTTATATATATATAAAAATAAAATAAAATCCTTGAGGAAAAGAGAGTGCAGCAAGGCGGCCGAGTGTTAAAGGAGCGGCTTCCTCACACCACCCGTGAGGAAGATGGCAGGAATTGCCATTTTAAAGTATTTTTGAAGTGTTGCCAGGCGACAGTATCCATGAAGAAGTGGGTCTCGGGGTTACTCGGTCATCACGTTGATGCGAAGGTTAAGTGTGGGTCTTGACAGTTGCAGTTTGTATGAAATGGGTCAGGTCAGGGATTAGCAGTCAAACAAAAGCTGATCTTAAAGCTCAAAAGCAGCACTTTAGCTCAGCGGTTCAAGTGGAGCAGAGCTGGGCTGATGCACTGGAAAGCTTTCAGGCAAGTAAGAAACACAACAGACTTTGTCAAGTACAACGATTCGACACGTGTAGACAAAGTCCTGCAATCTGCTGTCGATGCTAAGGTTGCTTATTAGAATGATTTTATCTCTGCAGTGGGGACAGCAGTGGCTGCAAACCTCTGGTCAAAATTTCTGTCACTGAGAATAGTTGATGAGTAAATGATTAACCGATGTCTAAAAAGGTAAATATGAAACATTAGTTTTAACATTTTAAGCAAGCGTATCAAACTCTCTGTGCTTTGTATAATTTTGGAATTAAGGGGGGGAGTTTGGGCACCCCATGAGACTTGACCCCTCAGATAAGTTTTACCGAGGTCTCAGACCTTAACTTGCTTGTTAGGCCTACTTTCTTATTCAGTCGTCATTAGGAAAGGCCGCGGTATACACTCAGACTCCTCAAACCTCGTCCCAACAACCAGTAGCCGTCGAGTAATTTCAAAACTGGAGGAAAAAAACAGAATAATTGATCCCCACAAAGCAGGACTGCATGAAAATGCTGTTTTTTCCCACCAACTAGCAGCTTCCTTACTTTGTAATGGAATTAAGAAATGTCAGTTAACACAAAGTCGAGGTCAGGTTGAAAGAAATTAAATGAGCTGCATGAAAAATTGCTAGAAAATCAAATCAGAATCATTTTTCCTTAAGTAGGCCTAGCAGACTTCGGAGTGGGAGTTGTGCCACAAAAATAAGCTTCATGGAATCAAAAGCTTGCAAATTAATATCCAAAAAAAAACCCAAAAAACCTAGATGAACTGTAGATTGCTACGGTGAGCAAATTTGGAGGACAAAAAGGGTGCAGATGTTTATGAAGAGAACGCCTTCTTCATGTCTCTGCAGCATCACACTGAATCGGTCATGCTTTGGGATTGAGTTGCAGTCAGTGGCACGGATTCAACTAAATACCAGAAAACTCTGCAAGTTAACGCCCCACTGTGTGGAAAAAAACAAATAAATGAAAAGCGTGTGGATTTAGGCATGTAGACTTGATCGAGACGACCTGCTGAAGTTCAAACTGAGCGTCACAATGAGGAAGAAAAGTGATTTAAGTGACTTAAATTAGTGTGTGGTGCAACAGAAGATTCACATCACGGATGTGCAGCTGACAATCCACAGCAAATGCGTGATGCTATCATGACCATATGCAGCTTAATAAAGTGTGTTTCACTAATTTACGCGCATTCAGTTGATGAATCAGGAAATGCAGAAATATGTTTTTTATTCTCTGTGTTATTTTACTCATATTAATAGAGCATAGCTGGAAAATGAGATAGTCTACTGGCATTTATCATTCAGAATACTCAGCCTGTAAAATTAATTTCCAGAGCCTGATGAAGAAAGCCTGGGTTAACAAATAAAGGTTGAACTGATGAAGGTTTTAGGTTTTGTGGAGCCAGATAACACAAAGCAAGCCTGGCTATATTGAACGTGCTTGGGAGTGCACTCCTCATGTATTGGCACACCAAAGCACGCACTTGTATTAATGTTCTACTAATTATTATATAAGTTAAATATTCCAACTACCTGTAATGCAAATGTTTCCAAAATATCTGGATGAAGGTCATGTTCAGTTTGGGTAGAGCGTTAGTTTGAGCAGGTGCTCCAAAGCCTTCAGATATTTGAGTTTCATGAAGCAGGGAAAAAAGCGCATCCTTCATTCAGCAAAATCAATCACAGAAAATACCCATACGCAGTACTGATGTATCAAAGGTTTCTGTGGAATATGTTGCTTTCAGTCAACCTTGAGGTTTTTTTTTTGTTGTTGGCACAGATGGCATCAGATTACCGTAAACAAGAACTTTTCACTTTCACAAAAGGCACAAACAGGAAAGATCATTCCTTATAATCTTGCGCCATCTAACATCGTCGAACCCTCTCTCTGTGACGTGAGCCTGTTTTTTCCAGTTTAGCCTGAAAATTACCTGGACGGCCTTCTGAGACTGGATGTCAACTATGAGCACTCGATCCAAGGTTGGCTGTGTCACATAAATAAACTTGTCCTTGATGTTGACCGCTGATGACCACACACACCTCTGAACCGCCTCTCCTGGCGAGGTGGGGCACACTTCCTCCTGCGAAAACAAAGGGACACACACACACACACCAACTGTGAGCTAATTGTTTTTCATATTACGGGGAAATGTGTCGCATTAAAAAACAATTACCTTCACCTGGTCACTTTTAGGTGTTGTTTACTACCTGCAGTCTTATCACCTATGCTGTTGTGAGTCGTGTTATCTTGGCAACTCGGAGGAATGAGCTTTACGTGGGCCAGCGAAATCTCTGTAATCGCTCCCACTTGTCCACGCATGTTCGACAGAACGAAGCCTGCGGACGGTCTACGGCTGCTCAGCTTCCACTCCTGTGCAGCTCTCGCCTTCCTGGCTAACAGAAAACTCAACCAACTTTCTGGCTCTGGAGCGTTCCACCTCTCACCCCCTCCGACCCTCCAGGCAGTGCCCAGTCGTCCGTTTCAGACTCTGTGGGACAATTTAGGAAGCTGCAAGGATGAATAAAGGGCTCCGGCATGGTGCGATGAACTCTTTCTGTCATATTTACAACTGCAGAGGCAGCCCATGACAGGTCCCTTTGCACCGGCCAACTTCTCTTGGTTCGAGGGGCATTATGTAATGCGTGAACTTTGCTCAACTTTATATCACGAATGAGGGGGCAAAACAGAGAAGGGATCTAAACTCTCCTGCCGACCTCCTCAGTCATGTTGCCATGTTCTTATCTGTAGGTTAATTTGGCAACAAAAACATCCAGCTAAGAGGTCATTTTAAGAAGCTAATCAGTAAATCAGTGACAGTGCTTTGACTTTTCTGGCTCCATCACAAGGTTTTCAATTCTCTGTGACCACAGTGTCCAGGTGCAGCCCCATCTGTCAGTGTTTTTACTCCACAACAGATTGGACAGTCCATTTTAAAAGCCAGAAATCCTCACACTTTCTGAAGTAATCGTTGAGTCATTGTTATTGAACCCGACGAAACCTCTGCAGACCTACGCTGTGGTCATTTTGTTGCTAGAGGGGCTGTATATATCCAACTTATTGCACCTTTAAGAAGTGAGAAATCGAACATCTGATGCCCAGCTGAGGGTGTGAATGGAGGCGGCTGGAATTCTCTGTTTGTGTGTTGCATATGTCAGTGTGTGTGTGTGTGTGTGTGGGGGGGGGGTGCAATCCATGTTTGCAATTTATGTAGTAACTGACAATTTCCAAAGACTGCACAGATATGTTTCCCCCTTTATCATGGAAATACCTACAATCTGATACAAAACAGTATACTGTATATATTTCATAAAATGCTGCAACAGGACTTTATGCAGCAGTGAATTTACAATGTGCTGTATTTCTTTAAAAGATACTATAAAAAAAATACTAGTGTGAAATTATATTTAGAGGATTTTACTCTCTACACTGGATGATGACATTTAAAGAGCTACTGTGAGAAATATGAGGGTTCTGATATTCTCCAGTTAAGCCGCCGGATGATTTGTAGAGCTAGTACATTTGTGACACATAAGCCGTCTGTGGGGAGGGAAAGTGCTGAAAACAGTGAAGCAGCGACATCCAAAAGTGTCAAAAAGAGAAACTTTGTGGTAAAGTCACGACACAATCACGTCTAATCTCTTGAGGTGTTTCTCCAAGCTCTCAATCCAAACTTCTGTACACTTACAGTATGACGTGATGGTGCTTTCACAATATTTCAACACGTTCTGCAGGTTCTTTTTTTTGTTTGTTTTGTTTTTTTACACGAAATCTTAGTTGGACCTAAAGCTTTCAGAAGACTCTCCGAGCATGAATAAACATTTTTTAAAAAGCTGCAGGTTAGTTTCAACTGGTATTACCCTAAAGTGTTTTTTCCTGTTGAACCAGCATGTTAATACCACTATTTAGAGCAAACAAGGTCCTCTTGGTCCTCGTGTGAGACTTAAAAAACACTTCTGATGAAATGAAAGAAAAATACAGAGGGTGTGCAAATGAGCCGTTGACTGAGTCCCTTTAGGTTCGTAAAAAAAAAAAAAGAGAAAAAAAAAGTGATTTCTCTGCAAATGGTGTTATTAAAATTCCAGTTATGTATTATTAACTCTTTTCCTGAACACAAAAAATATAAAGTTTATATATATATAATGCATTTACACAAGCTAAGCACTGCTCAGTCATCTCAGGTGATTTCCTGGATCTGGCCAACGAAATGCGCCCCGTCCCCTCGGAACATTCTACTTCCTGAAACCTGGAGCCATGGGTCCTGGTGAAGTGTTCCTCACCAAACCCAAGCAGTGGTCACTCCTGTCCTCACCCAGAGGGTATGCAGCTGGTAAACAATTTTTATCCACAGATGACAGATGGAGTGTGTTTATGGGAATTTTTGACCATTCTTCCAGAGGTGCATTTGTGAGGTCAGACGCTGATGTTGGAGAGAAGGCCTGGCTCGCAGCCTCCGCTCTAATTCATCCCAAAGGTGTTCTATCAGGCTGAGGTCAGGACTCTGTGCAGGCCAGTCAAGTTCTTCCACACCAAATGGAGCTGCTTTATGCTGTGGTGTACAGCCATGTTGGAACAGGAAGGGGCCATCCCCAAACTGTTCCCACAAAGTATGGGAGCATGAAATTGTCCAAACTGTCTCGGTATGCTGAAGCATTAAGAGTTCCTTTCACTGGAACTGAGGGGCCGAGCTCAACTCCTGAAAAACACCCCCACACCATAACCCCCCTCCACCAAACTTTACACTTGGCACAGTGCAGTCAGCTAAGTACCGTTCCCCTGGCAACCACCAAAACCAGACTCATCTATCAGATTGCCAGATGGAGAAGTGTCTCCACCGCCACCACTCCACCGAGTTTAGTGGTGGCGTTCTTTAAGCCACTCTGATACGTTGCATTGCGCTTGGTGATGTAAAGCTTGGATGAAAACCCATTCCATGAAGCTCTCTATGTACTGTTCTGAAGCTAATCTGAAGGCCACATGAAGTTTGAAGGTCTGTTGGTTATGTCTTTATATTTCCTCCATCTCAATCCTGGCAAAAGTGAGGTTCTTGTGTTTAGCCCCAACAACTTTTCTAAGGAGGTCAGTCATGACATCAGCCCCTCAAATCATCTGTTAACAAGCTTTGTTTTATTTTAGACCATTTGAATTTTTAGTTTCACATCACAATGCTCCTCCAGTTTGTTATTTATTCATTTAAGAAACATAGCAAAAAAAAAATCAAAGCTTTACTAACACCCAATAATGTGGAACTTTTAATATGCACTTTAATCCTGTCTTCATTTCTGCAACTCACCTTTCACATGCATCTCATCACGCCTCTATAGCCCGTCTTCAACTGGTCTAGAATGCAGTAGCTAGGCTGCTAACAAAAACTAGCTAGCACTCACACATCACCGCTATTATTGCTTCCCTTCACTGGCTTCAAGTGAAATTCAAAGTTCATTTTAAAATTTTATTAATAACACACATAGCCAGACTTCTGCCTATGCAGCTGATCTGCTGAGACACTGTTGCAGCAGTCGGCCTTGGTGCTAATCTGATCAGGGTCTTTTCATTTTAAAACCAGAGGTAATCACACTTTTCAAAGCACTTTGTAACTGTGTGTTTTAAAAAGTGTTACACAAATAAGTTACTATTATTATTGTTTATAGTAAAACATTACCAAAACCCTTCCAACACCACAGTACTTAACATAACCTTGTGGGAGAGAAAATAAAACATTTCTGACTGGCCTTTGCTCCACAGGAGCGCCAGTTAAAAATACTTTCTGAAGTAGAACTGGACATCATTGTGTTTTCTTCAATATGGCACGTATCGCAGTTGAGCACTCTATATGGTGGATTTGGATAATGGATTGGCTGTGTGATTACCATAAGCAATCAATCCTCAGTGATAGAGAAAACGTGAGCACTGTGCTGAGAAACAGCCTCATGTGTTCACACCGCAATCCACCAAGACAAGAGTGGAGTGCTGCAGTGATTGATGTCCTAATACAAACACCTCTCAGAGGAACGCTTGGCTGATTGTTGTACATTCACGGCATTGCTTTATGTATAACAGGCATCCAATCAGCGCAGGGCTCCTGGATGAAAGGCAGCTCAGAGGAAAGCTGCTATTCGAGAACACGTGTAAATCTAACTGGTATCTATCAGTTGGGTGCTTTAAATGTTTTGCTGCTTGAAAGCTTCAGTGATAAGTGGTGTCTCAGTGGGGGAGGCTGGGTGTAGAGTCCACTGCCAGGTGAAACTCACTCTGACTGCATGAGCTATGTCAGTGAATTAACACAATGACCCTACGGGCGGCCTACATGTCCAGCGGGAGTTGTTTTCCTCAACAATCCATCCATTCATCTGTCCATTTCCTACCACTTATCGGGATTCGGGTTGTGGGGCAGCAGTCCAAACAGAGATGCCTAGAAAGGCCACCGCTTCCAGGTCTTCTGGGGGGAAACCGAGGCATTCCCAAGCCAAACAAGAGAGATATCTCCCCAACTTTCTTCGGTGTGTCCTCTGGTAATGTGCCCAAAACACCTCACCTAGGAGCCATCTTAGTCAGATGCCCTTTTCGGAGGAGCAGCAGCTGTACTCTGAGGCCCTATCCTTGCCCTATCTCTTAAGTCCAGACACCCTTAAAAAGAAGCTCATTTCTTGAATCTACCACCTGATTTTTTTTTTCTGTCACTACATCTTGTAGACATAAGTGCGGCGAGGAACACAGACTGACCAATAAATCGACAGCCTCGCCTTCACACTCAGCTCTCTCCACTGCAGCAGATCAACGCTGCATCCACATCACTGTAGATGCTGCATCAATCACTTGCTCTACCCTTCACCCCGCTACTTTTTTGATGGAAGCAATACTTAACATATTTATTTTAACAATATTAAGAAAACTGCTTTTTCAGCCCGTTGTATTTGCAAGCTTACCTGTTTCCTTGTCTCCCTTCAGAGAAAAAAAAGCTCTACTCAAACTACCCGGAAAATGGAGTAGAGATGGTGGAAACCAAAAAAGTATGTATTATACTAAATATTATAATGCGACTATTTTATCATTCCACAACACCTCTCTCTATGCCTGCTTTTCTAGCTTCCTCTCATCAAGACATTAATTAATAAGTAATTCTAAATTGCCCATGTGAATGGTTATGTTTCTCCATATTCGCCCTGCCCCCAGCACTCCAGTCGGATAAGCACTTAAAGTGAATGGATGGGATGGGATGGGATGGATTTTTCCACCCCGGTGAAATCTTCTGGTCTAGTCTGGTCTTGATCTCTCTGGGGTTCCTGTGAAAATCTACACTGCAATGGAAAGTTTTTAGGTCCATTAATTTGAAAATTAGCAGAGAGGGAGGACATGGCAACATTTCCTCTTGGATCTGTCATTGACAGAGTAAGATGATAACATCATTTATCATGCAGGTGCGTGAGGAAATACAGATCAATGTTTAAATCATATTTGCAAGCACTGCTGGTTTGGGGGGCATAAAATGTGCAGTGAGACATTGAACCTTCACCAGCTTAGCTGCCTTTGAATCTCAGATAAATCTTGCTGATTGCTCACAGAAGCAGCACTCAGACAACAGAGCACTTGTTGTGTAGGATATAAATAGTGGATAACACACTACTTGCTTTTTAAACAGTACTCTTTGTCTGCAGGAGTCCACTGTAAAATACATCTAGGTAAAAGAAATATATATATATATTTTGATCTATGACAGCTAAGGACTCTCAAGACCAGTGAACAGCCTCTTTATCTGGTTCTTTGACAAGATTTTCCAATGTAAAATTAAAAATTGGAGAGGAGATTCCTTTTGCACGCTGGTATTGTCTGGAGAGACATGCATTTGTATGAAATAATGTCTCAAAACTATTATACTTAACCTTGAAGTGCAGGTACAATCATTTTTCAACATTAGAGTTCTGACACTCATGAAAAGGAACAGCAAAAATACCCTGTTAAATATACCGTTGATGCCTCCTTTTATGCTGAATGTTGGGTATACCAGCAGAGACACCACAGTGTGGCTCACTGGAACGTTTTTACGATTTTTGGGGGCTCCACGGCTCAGCGAAATCTGGCATTTGGACACACAAACAATACTTCTAACCCGAAATCCATTGTTGGTTTTGGTCTTTGACAACATCAGCAAAAAGATATTAAAACAATAATTACTCCTAACTAAAATGCTCAAATAGGGCTTTACATTTTATTTCATTACTTTGTAAACACAGCGATCTGTTCCAACAGTGCTCCTCTTTACACGGATACGATTTAGGGATGGGCATTTCAACCAAAACCAATATATGATATTAAATCAGAACTATTCACCTACTCTTTGAAGACTGCAACCTTCTCCAGCCCCCCACCTCTTCTCATGTGGCTCCATATAGGTATGGTAGACTTCCGCTATGCTAGCTTTGCCTGGTCGAGTTTGCACTTTGCACTGTTTTTAAACATCTTGCCATTTATTGGTCATTTACAAACAACTTCTAGGTGCATTACCGCCACCTTCTGGCTACATCGGTGCTTTACATACATTTTAAATGACTGCATATTAAAAAATCATGACGAAAGTCGCCGAATATTTAATTAGTCTGGCCACTCACCTGCAGAGCCAGCAGCTTCTCACTGGGTTTAATGTGCCGTTGTATCTCACATGCAACAGGCTGAATGACTTTGATCCCGTCTTCATAGAACACATAGAACATGTTGCCAATACCGAGACCTGCGACAGAGCAGCGACAGCACTGTTACACACCTGAAAAAGCTCGTGAGACTGCACAGTATGAACATTTAGAACGGAAATAAGCCTACAACATTGTTATCTACTCTCGATGAATCAAATCATTTAATCCTTCTCATCACAGTTCAGTAACCCTATTACAGAAATTCAATTAACTCAGTTTAATGAATGCTACAGTGTAGGAGAAGCAGTCTAGACATACCTTCTTCTCGCCACAAAATGTTTGCCACTGCGAGGGAGAAAAGAGAGGAAAGCACAGATGAAAATAAATGCAAGAATCAATAGTGTCCCTTTGTGAGAACTAACACCGACTCCTGTTGAGGCAAAGAGGAAAGCAGACCACATGAAAGTTTTATGGAAGCCGTCTGTCTGACACCAACTGCAACAATCAATCGATGGAGCCCTCTGCTTGGAAATAATTTGATTCCAAAGACTGGAAAATGGAGTGCAGGCAACAACAAGTACTGTAAAACAGCTTATGATTTTTGGATGCTGCAAGCTTACACAGAGAGAGAAAAAATTCGAAGACCTCAGATCATCATCTATCAATATGAACGTCATGGGTAAGCTGCCCCAGATACCCATGAGTAGACCACAGGTTTCAGGCTCAGATGATTATCATAAGTCATTAGGAAGGATTAATGTGCTGCTTCTTCAGTGGCATGAAACCTGCTTTGGCTGCTGTAACAGGTAATTTCTCATTAAATTCACTTAGAGGTGACTAATGACATGAAATGTGGGATGAAAGCCACACAACACCCTAAATGTTCACTGGCGACCCAAAACACAGACTGACAGTTGGCTTTCAAAGCAGCTGCTGGAGACTCGGGAAAGATGACATTATAAGACTAAATAGTGAGAAGAAAATCTAGAGCTATTATATACTTTCCATGCAAAGATAAGCGCGCATTCTTCTACTCAATCATTCTCATCCCCCCAACCCACCACCACTACTATCATCTCACACTGGCTTTTAACTGTGACCTTCTCTCATTGTTCACGTGTCCCCCAGTCTTTTCCTGCTTCTATTCCATCTTCCATTTTCATGCATTTTCAGTCTACAAACCAATCTCCAGGCCAATTCACATCCGATTCTAATCTCGCCTCTATTGCAGTGCTCATTCCCGCAGCCTCTTGCTCGGGTGGACGGATGCAGAGAAAGAAAAGGGAGGTGAGACAAAGCCAACTAGACACCACTGTGCCGTTAGTCAGCCTTAATCTTTCAAAAGTGCTTTGTCAAGTCTTTCCTGTGCACTCTTGCATACCTTTTAGCTCATTAAAAGTTGCACAAAAGGAGTGGGGTTTATAGCAGGGTCTGGAGGATCGAGGAAGGAAGGAAGGCAAGGACAAAACAAAGAAGAAAACAATACAATTTATTTGAGATCTGCCAAAAATGGAAAATGGAAAAGAGGAGCTGAGATGAGATCTTGTGTGCCCCGGTCTTTTCCAATAGCCTACAGTATTGATGCTATTCATCACTTGGCAGAAACACTGTGGCTGTTCTGCGCATACAGAGCCCCATACATCAGACTTCATCATCCATATAGCAAAACAAGCTGGCTGCCACTGTAGGCAGTGAGTTCACTCTTTCTGGCTGTAATAACTATGTTTCCACTGGGCCCAAAACATCGGGGACACCACGCTCACCAGCCAGTCTGGCCTCCGCAGTTCCTACCCATCAGCAAGGTTACATAAATTCAATTTGTATACAAGAGCATGCTGCTGCAACAGTGGGCCAAACAGCCTGTGGTGTTCACTGCAGTGGCATGGCAGAAGACAGCATAATACAGGTAAAGTAATTGGGTTACAGTCGATGCAAATGTAAAACGTAATTCACGATGACTGCCTTAGGTGTGCAGTTTTTGACTGCTTTTTCCAGGTATTCTTCAAGTAGTTTCTTGGAAAAAACTGACCCAAGACTTATGCTTTAATTATAAGCTACACACACACACTTACTCACACTCTTCTCTGCTGACAGGTTGAAAGTGCAAAGCCTGCTCACTGCTGTAACATTATATATTCAGAAAGTGGAAAAAAAATGATGCTAGAAAAAAAAAACAGGGAAAAATATCATTCTTCATTCTTTCATCATCTACACTGATACAGAAGTCCTTTGAGAGCATTGATAACATGCAGAGAAGGTACACCACATATCTGCGCTAAGCCAAAAAGATTTTTGGACGTGCCTGCCAACTCCCACTTACAGTACATCGAGGCCTGGATCGAGACGCCTTAGGACGCTCTCCTTTGGGTCTTAGCCAAAGCCTGTAAACCTGAATATCAGCAAATGTTCCTTTAAAAAAAAAAAAAAAAAATTCCTTTTTCCTACTACCAATTCATGACAAAATCAGGAATTACAGAGTCAACCAATTTTTTTGTCGGCTTTTTCAAGAAAGCCTATTTTCTTAATTTGCTCTGCACAGTGAGCAACGCTGTGTACTTGAGCATACTACGGTACTTTTATACGCACAAATAATAAAGAGCTCTGGTTACTCCGCACAAGATATTTCTGGATTTTTGTGTCTCTTTTTGTCTCTGATTTGAAGTAGGCAAGGCTCAGTTTTAAAATAGGGGACATTACATACGTCCATGCATCAGTGAGAACTAAAAATGCAAAATTAGTCTACTGTATTCTTGTCTAGGAGTCAAAAACTGTAAAAACTGAGGACAATCTAATGCCCGAGGTTAACCGCTGTGCAAACACTCTTCACCAGTATGCTTAGCTTTGAATCTTTAATATGTATTTGGTTCCTAGTCTCAATAAAACATTAGAACAAACAGAATACTGGTACTCACTTATGAGTGAACCTTCTCTTTATCTCCTTTTCAGCTACAGTATAAGTCATCACCCGCTCCTCTGACAGCCTAAATAAAACCGCTCATTTCTCAAGAACTGCAGAAGTGCACATGCTAACATGAATGTAATCCACCTAGCTTCTTTACAAGTTCCCATCACAGAGAGAGAGAGTGAGAGGGGTGTCACTGATCCTGATGCTGCAGCTCCAGCGAGGGAAAAAAAAGTCTTAAAGTATTTAAATCAAATGAATATTTAGTTAAAAAATGATGAAATGTTGAGACAAGTAACTGTGCACATCCTTAATGAGGACCGATGAGAACTAATGTTTACATGAAACGCAGCAACACATGCCAAAGATTTAACTCTAAAGATGACAGTGTTCACCAACAACAGGGGGCTCATGTACATACACCTAATATATAATATTTGGTTTTAGTAAATTTCCCCCTCAGCTGGGATGTCAGGCCAGATGTCATATAAAAAATTTTTTTTTTCTGCTTTGAGAACCACAGAGTGCATCCCGTTCAGTTCCACTACTTACAAGAGAAGGCAGATACCTCTGCAACTGGGCACCAAAGCAGTCTGACTTTAGGGTGAACTGTCCCTTTAACCTCAGTTTGTCAGACAATGCTCTGGGCGAAGGGTGGGAATCAAAAAGAACAGTTCTCATTGAGGACCGCTTCCAAACTGTCCGATCTATCTCGGTTGTACGCCTCCAGCTGCTTTTATCAGTGCTGGCACGTTCTCCTGACAGCTGCGAAATAGGGAAGTGGAGCTTCGGCACACGTGAGTCACTTTTTCTACTCTCGTTCTACACCGTTCCTGCTGGAAACCCGACTAAGTGAGTCGTCCTCATAGATTTTGGCTGCCTGCAAACTAGAAAGAGGGTGAAGAAGAGCATACTTAACCCCTTAGATCTAACTGTAATTAGAGATGGGTACAAAAACACTTTCACAGCAAAACAGCCTTTCAAATTTCAGATGTCTCCACGCAGACCTGTACTAAGGTTTTAAACCTCAAGCCCAAAGTTTTAGAAGCTTCTATTTCTTTTTCCTCCAACAGGCTCAAAAAAGTCATCAGACAGACGGCTGCTGGTGACTTCCAGCAAAAAATTTTCGTCGTTTTCATAACCAAAACAAGCCGGCAGAAATAAACAGAAAATTAATGAATTACTTTTCACGCCAAGTCTTTTTTTTCCCAAGTAAAATGAAAATAAATGAAACTTTAATTTCACTACTGAAGGGTCCACAAAACTTTTCAAATAACTTTTCTTCAGCTTTTAGTGCACACGCTATTCTTTCTATCGCGAGGCTCATTCTGTACAAAGAAAAGTCATAGTAGAAATCTTTATCCAGTTCTGTGAACTGAGAATTATAAAGCAGTGAGTCTGAAAGGTCACAGAAAATGTCATGAAGCTGAAACTCTCAGATGCTAAGCAGACTGACTGACTATCTTTTCCTTGCGTGTTTCACAAAACGTAAAAATGATGTTTTATACGGCTGCAGAAAAGTCACGAAGGTCATTTTAAGCGCCACGATGTTTCATGTCTTATTCAAAGTGGCTATCAGCTGACAGAGGCTCGGCCTCTCCGGTGTTAAAGCGAATACTGATGAAACAATATCGTTTTCAGAGCCTTGTGCTTCTCGCTCGGCTTCTTCGCTCTGCACGACAAACACTTATGAGTCACCGAGTGATCAAGTCCCACTTCATACAACGCAAGTCTTTCAGCTTTTATATTTAACTCATCCGTTCTTCAGTCACTAAATTCTTCAGGTTTTTTTAACAGCTTTTTTTCCCCCCATTGCTTTTAGCAGCTCCGTGCTTCCACAGCAAGTTCCCAGCAGTACTATTTAAAGTCAGGTAGAGCGAGGAAGCTTTCAAAATATAACAGGTCTGACGGCACTTGAATTAGAGCTGGGAGCCTGCGGACCACCGAAGGCTGTATCATCTCTTTAGGAAGAAAAGTATTCAAAAGACTTAATCCCTGAGAGTTTTCTGAAAATCATGAGTTTCTGGAGAGCACTTCATACATCCAAACCTGAAAAATAAAACTTGTTTTAACTGATTGTGCTTCAACAGTCCTCTACGGGAGACATACAGGGATGAATATCAACTGTAGCAGTGCAAACCAGTGTGATGCATCTATAATTATGAAAAACCCTTCTGTCTTTTTTTATTGCATCATTATGTTTGCTTTACCGCATTTGTAATACTTTGCAAAGTCATGGCAACTAAATCCATTCAACCTTTTTGTCGTTCTAGTTCCACAAACCTGGTTTAATGTAATCACTATAATCATTCAAGTGTAAACAGATTTTAAGTGGACGTGTTTTGTCCTCTCCTGTTCATGATTTGTACTGAGTATGATCATTATCCTCATGATTAGTATTATTACATTAGTATTCAAAAGAATCATCACAAATATTCATGAGCTGTCATGTTGCAACTAGGGCTTAAAGGCGTTAAAACTTTCCACTGGATTTACGATACTCATTTCACAAAGCCATCAGCATGAAACTCAGTCGACAGGCAGTAGGCTGCTGACACTGCGGATAGCGTCACTGCCTGGTTAGAGCTCCTTGTTGCTGACAGCGTGTCCAACGCTGTGTGAAAGCCTGCTGTGATGGGGAGGGACACTACCGATGGGAACATGGACGCTATTTTGGCTCGAGCTGATCTCCTCTGTTCAGAGGATACGGAGCAGACAGCACGGCGAACAGCGTAGCATAAAACAGCTTTGTGAAGACTTCGGTGTGGAGTAGCGGTGCTCATCTGTGTGGTGCCGAGGCGCGGGAGATTGCAGGGCTTTGTTCTGACCAATCACTTCAGCAGCAGATTTCACTGATTAGATCTTCCCCTTCATCTGAAAGTGTAAAATCAAGCGATGCCGTGTTTGATTGGAACAAAAGCCTACAAACTGCTAGATCTCATAAAATGGCCATGAAAAACTGACAGAATAAAAACAGCAACGTATGCAGAAGAGGATGTTTAGGGAGGGAAAAAAAGCTAAACGCACTGAAAAGAGCATGGAGCGAAGACAGCGGCCTTTAAAAATAATTGTAAGTTGGATAAAGTAATAAAGAAAGGAGATTGTTAAGAAATGCACGCGATTTATCAGTGAAAGCAGAATGTCAGAAAGTTACTCATGAATCATGCTTTTCATGAATTTTCTGAAACTTTAAATTTACTTTAAGTCTGGATTTTTATCTGAGAAAAGGGCTCCTGCTGACAATCTAATAAAGCAATGAGGAAAAAAAGCATTTCTGGGAGCATCACTCTGAAATCTAACGTGGAAGATCTCATGAGCTCCCGGTGCCTTAGATGGAGGCATCAGGTGAGGACCAGCAGTAACTGACTGTGGGAGAAGCTTTAATGATCTATTATTGGTCATGGGCCTGTGTGAACATGCCTGCTGATATGCAAGATAAGCAGAGAGGTGTGTGTAGTTGTTTGTAGTTATTTGCAGCTCTGCCAACTGTGGTTTACATGGCACAACTTTACTATTTAGGTGGAATAGGAAAGGCTGCGCAGTTACTGCTGTGCATTGCAAAGCTGATAAGAATCACAGATTGTTCTCCATTCTGTCTGACATTAATGATTCAAACTGGGTACTTAGCTGGTTGGAAAAACATACAACACGAGTGGGATGAAGAACATCAGAATAACGGGGGTTGTGGGTGTGCCTTTGCACCAAGTTACATTTCTCATTCTGGAATGCCAGTGCAGCCTCAATCACACCTCCCAGTGATGCACACAGTGAATCTCTATCTGTATTTTCACACGTGTCCTCTGGACAAATTTGGGAGAATGAGGTTATCATATTTTCCACAGCTGTCCTTCTTCACATGTGGGACACGCTACTAGAGATGCTCTGTGTGGTTTAGGTGAGGACACTGCTTGAATAGAATTTGAAGGAAGCAACAAATGTGATGCCCGCCCACTAGTGACGAACGTGCAGAACAATTAGCTGCTCTGTCTGAACATCGAGGCAAACCTGACATTGCACTGACTTTGTGCCAGGAGGCTGGCGGCTTAAACACAGGCTAATGTTCATTCTCACAGTGTCACATGCATCTCTGTTGGGTAAGCCCTAGAAAAGTCCAGGGCTGCAGTGCTTGTGTGAAAATGGCTTAAGATACCAAGCTGTCAATTGAAGGAATAACCACAAAATACAACCAGTAGAAGACCTGAAATAAACTTGAAAACAGAGCCCTAAATATCTCAACACTAGAGAGCAATCAGACCGAGATTCGGAATGAATACAGTTTGAAATTCTCCAAACAACTTTGTGTCTGTGCCCTACAGGTGAAATAACTGCACCTTGGCTGGAGCTCTGCTGCAAAAGAATAATTTTAGGACTCAATAAGTGAGTCATATCTGAGTGGAGATGTTTTTGCAGCAGAACTGCTTAACTCACTTTTCAGCACACTCGAGTTTCAAGACTCTCTGTTCCTGCTGGAGTATTTAAAGGTCATACATTAATTAATGAACCTTTACAGTGAGTCACGAAGCAAGAGAGGAAAGAACATAAAGTAGAGAAAATATAGTAATAATAGATACCGGACTTGAATAAATAGATACTGGACAAGACCAGCGTAAAGCGAAAACAGGGGTGTACCCTGACCTGTCACAACATTAAAAACCATCTTCTTCTTGTGCTGCCAAAATGGCTCTGTCACCTCCAGGACCTCTGCGGGTGTCCTGCAGCATCTGGTGCCACGACCCACGAATGTCCGAGCAGGACATTGTCATAAAATGCGCAGCATTATTCACCCCTTTTCACAACAGGCTATAACCCCGTCACAAGCAGCCATGCTATTAACACCTGTGGCTTTAATGGTGGTAAATGTGGAAATAGTGGGATATACTGTCCCTGCTCCGTCCACATTACTATAGATAAAATAGCAAAGATGTAAATATGTGTTATGCTAACAAAGGAGTTAAACAAGAAATGGATGTTCCAATTAAAGAATATCTGATAAAATATGATATTTTACAGGTAAGCTTAAGAAAATAAAATTTGTTTAACATTAAAAAAAACAAACTTGCTTGCAACTTTAACAAAAGATTTGGAAGCAACAATATTTAATGGAGATTAAAAAAGAAAGCCTGTCCACCTGTTAAACAGCTGTTTCTTTCTTTGCATGAAAAGGCTCTTATTTGGCTGCTTCCTCCAGTTTTTTATTACTTTGTCACATATTTTAGAGGCAACTGTACACATCACTCAGCCTCCAGATAAGGAAGTTTTTTTTTTTCTTTTGGGGGGGGGGGATGCGGGGTTAAAAACGTTTATGAATCTCAGCACAATGGAAAACAATTGGCCTATTATAATAGCAAATACTTTCACTTAGCAAGGTAATGTCATGCGACAGCTGCCACTAATCTTTAATGGTTCAAGGCTACAGAATACAACAACTGCCACCATGCTGTGCCCTATATGCTAATTATCTTTCAAATGAGAACCCGTTTAGGTTGCTATAGAAAAGAGTAAAACCTTCATCTTGAGCAACATACTGCTGAGCAGACCAGCTACCTTATGATTAACAACTTATACAGAAGCCACTCGTGCAGAAAAGAGCAGCCCAAGAGTGCAAACCTCTGCCATGGTTGGAAGTTCCCTCCATACTGGTACATTAATTGAGTCCCTGGATCCAAGAGGATATCCGGATCTGGATTACTGTCTGATATATTCTTGAGAAAAATCACGATGTCTCTCAAATTTTCTTATTACAGTTTGATATGCGTTTGTGAAGATGTGATGCAAATGATCCAATTTTGCAAATACATCCAAAACAGAGAAACTGAAGTAATCACACGCACCCCTTGGTGGAGATAAAAATACAGTTATTTCACAACTCAATATGTGGCTCAATAGATGATAATGATATGATCACCCCTTGAAACGGTGCACGGCAGACTTTCTCACGCGGTTATTTCTAGCAATAACTGCATAATTAAAAGTTCTTTATTTGGTGCACAAGGACACTTCAGTCAAAGAGGGCAAAGAAGCAGTAGCTCGAGCCACTAGTTTCACTATAGAGTACTGTAAGTCCCTAATATGGGGTATGAAGTGCAGCATAATGTAGAGACATAAAGTGGAGAGACCAAAGCAACAAACGCTCGCTTTGAGTCTCGCAGATCCTCTGACACTGCAGAAATAATTGGCACATTGTGAAGGGCAGATATTTATGCCAGTTTAGCGGCAGACTGTCAGAGATGGATGGTGCTCTGCCTGCTGGTGACAGCTTCTGTTAAAGAGATCTCAGAATAGTGACTGCTCAGGTTTTCCCAAACAACAAAGTGCTTGGATAAATCTGAGAGAAAAACAATTCAGTGCCGCGCCTGTGAAAAGAAGGTTTTGACCTCCAAGCTCCTCTGGTGAATTCATCTAAGAAAGATCACTCATGCCTTGCTCATCAAATCATGTTTTTCAATTCATCTCCTGCTTAATACCTTATTCAGCCCTTTGACAACTGGCTTAGTTAGTTATTCAGCTCTCCCCTCTCTCTTATTGAAGTGTTTGAACGAGAAGCCCAAGGCGGGTTATAAACAATGATTCCACAGAAAAAGATCATTACTTTCCACGAAGTTAGGTTTCTGAAACATTTCCAAGTGTAATCTCAATATGTCATTTAAATCTGTCTGTTTCAGATCAATGCCGTTAGATCAAGGGTAGTCTGGTGCCACAACATGCCCACTAGCATCTCATCCTGTGTAGGATCAGAGTATCGAGCTCTTGGTTGAAAGCGTCCTTGATTCTGGCACTTAAGGCAAATGTCATCTGTTTTAATAATGTGCATATCTTGTCCCTGAGCATAAACACAATTAAGTCGCTACTTGTGAGCATCAAAAAGTTCAAAAACCAGAAGCACTTAGCTTCTATTTATCTATCCATCTATCTGGAAAATCTGTTTTTATATAGGTATGTTTAAATATATGGAAATTATTTAGTGTTCACAGTTGCTGGTCCAATTTTTAATTAGTGAATTAAGGTTTTGCAAATAGCGTACATATTAAAAAAACTGTCATCATGAAATCCATGTAGTACTTGTTCCAAAACTTTTAATCACGATGCACATTTTCAGCTAACAGAGCCCAGTTGTCATTAAATGTAGGGACGGCCCCCAGAACCTAAGGCTTTGCTCATCTCACTTAAATGTTTCAACAAAAAAACAAACAAAAAATATAGAAGGATAGGCTCCAGCACCCCAGCAACCCCCAGTCCCCATACAGGATAAGTGGAAGAGAATGGATGGATGACGGACATTCACAGTGTGCACAGTTGCACTTCTAATCGCATACCCTATGTCCACAAAACAGAGTTTTTAAACTAACAGCACAACAGAAAACTAATCAAATTTACATTTAAGGTGGTATGGCAATATGCAGTCCTCATCATACTGCAGTGTGTACATCTGCAATCATATCCCCAAAGTGCACTCTCAGAAATGTAGCCACAATTACAAAAGCATGTTTTAGACACCAAAGAATACAATGCAGGAGGTATATATTCACAAAGTCCACAAGTGTATAAATAAACTCACCACATAATGGGACAGTTGGAGTTGCCGACTGTGAGTGCAGAATCTCCTCAACGCATTTCCATTTGTTCAGCAACTCATGCATTCAAACTAGCAGCACAAGCTAATGGATGAGCTCTTTTTAGTACCAGAGAGACATGAGGGGTACTTCCTGAAGTCTGACTTGCATCAGGGCAGATCTAAATCTCCATTAGCTGTTCAGCCCCAATGGGATCAGTGTCCTTATTCATGGTAGTTAACTGTATCACTGCAGATACACTAAGCTACTATGGACTAGATAATTACAAATTCAAAAATGCATATCCAATTAAACTAAATAAACTGGGACACAGTGTCTTGTTGTTCACAATAAAACAGCACAAACTAATCTGGATCCAGACACTCCATTCATGCATGGTGTGGAGGGAGTTTTAATTTGGGTTACAGAATCCTGTTTTATGTTTGTGTAGAATCTCCAGCAAAGTTTGTCTCCCTCCATGATATCACAAAGGCACTTAATAACCACAGCACTGCATTCAGGTATGAAACATTCCCACTATTAAACAGTTTTAGTGAATCTACCTCCTACCTACCACAGTCATTTTCTTTGTACAGCAAACTCTGATAACATGGAGAAGTTAAGGGTGCCAACAATGGGTGAATTTTACTGGAAATGGCCAGTCCAGGGTATGATATGCTTAAAAACTGAAGTTATAAATCAATATCCATCAAACAAGGAAACACAGACTAATTGCTTTAACTTTATTCTGACTGTTTGTGCTTATGTGAACAGTCACCTCCCAAAAGTCCACTCTGAGCAAGGGAAAACCCTGGAGACATATAATAAAGTCTCCTTATTTGACCTTTAAAGGATACATATCATGCTTTTAAATCCTTCATTTTCATATATAAATCATTCCCTTGTGGTCTATATAAAGCAGAACTGTAATGCTTTGGTCTGAATTCCTCATTATTGCAGCTCCACAGACCCCGCTTTGACCCCTTTTCTGACACCCGTCTTAGAGCAGCTCGTTTTGGTGCAGTCTCTTTAAAAGTGAATGAGACATTTCACGCCACGCCCCCCTCCAGGTCGCAGAATGTTCCCCTCCACCCCGTTCGGCCATTTTTGTAGTTTAATAGCAGCAATACGATTAGCCACCGGCAGAGAAACTTTTTATTCACAATATCAATGAAGTAAATGAAGCCTCGACATAGGAGTTAGCTAACGGCAGCATCAAGAACGTCACTGAATCCCAAGATAAAAACGGCAAACACAAAGCCAAATAATGTTATTCAAAGCATGCGGTACAGTTTTATCCTCAAGGAGCTAAAAGCTAGCACACGGCACTAACAGCAGAAGGCTCAATGCTACTACTATCAAAACAATGACCAGGATGTCATATACACAAAATTCATATCTAAAATAAAGTTTGTTGCCATTTTAGCATTATTTGGATTATACCGCTTTGCTGTGTCCATGGTTTCTGTAGAGAGAAGGAACTGACCCCTCAATCAGATGAAGCTTTTTGGCAAATCCCTCTTTATATTGGCGGAGGTTGCTGAAGCACTCGTCCTTGGAAGTGCTTCACGCAAAGATGGAGGATTTTCCCCACTGATGTAGGTACATTTCCCAGAAATATAAAATTTAACGAGGCACTTCGAAGCGGCTCTGATGCAAGGAATGATGCAAGGAGTGATGTAAGGAATCGTGTGGGTTAATACACCCAACAGCCGAACATTTTGACTTACCTACGTGCAGCTTCGGCATAACTAAACTGGACTACAAAATCGCTGCGAGAAAAAAAAAAAGTCGGATTCACGAGATTGGTGAGCAGGATGTCCATGCCCTTGTCTAGCAGTTCCACAGCAAATACTGTGACGTAACACATGAGAAAACGTAACAGTGAATAGAGAAAACTGAACAGCCTGAAAAATATGACCCAAAAAGAATTTAAAGATATCTACGCAGCACCGGGACAGAATGCATTTAAATATCCTGCACTGCTACACACTGAAAGTACTCAACAAAATATATTTAAGGGCTAAAAAAGTGGATTTTTGCACGATATATCTTCTTTAAGGAATGCTCATCCTTGTTGTATAAATGTTGAGCTGCAAGTTTACTCTTACCCTTATGTTTAGGTATTATTGTAAATGGCTTTAGGGAATTTAAAATGACTAAACTTGTATATGAATTTAAATCAGAGGGAGGATCCAGACTGGTTTGGTGCAGGATACTTCTTCACTGGGTTATCTAATTTCTTTTATACCTATCCCCATAGTCTCTCTGTGAAATCTGCTTATGAAACCAGATGCTGCTCTCTGGATGGATAATAACTGTGCCAATGACTTTAGAGAGCCTCTCTGGCACAACATGATATCACATGAAGATAATCTGGAGTCACGCTCTAGATGTACTACAGTGTGTGGGTTTAAATGCGGAAAAGACTAAAGACACTGATTTATGTAGCATAACTAGGTGTCACAGATGTTAGTTAATCATAACTTTATCTAAACAGTCTAAAATGACTTATTATTACAAACAAAACTGCTGCAGCTGACAAGTAGTGAAAAGTTAGTAGCAAGTTTTGTGCTAATAGAGAGACTGGCAGGCTGCTGATGAAGATCAAGGTCAAGGATAAGCTCAGAGTCAGAAGGTAGTGTGACAGACCAAAAGATCTTTGAGACAAAAAGATAAAGGAGTGAGCTGGTAAAGTCTAGCCAGCTTGTCTAATTGCTAATGTTTCTGGCTGCTGGAAATGAAAGAAAAAGAATCAAACATTGCTGCCTAAGGTGGGGAAGTTCCTTTTTTCAGAAGAAAAGGTTAACCCAGTTCTTGCAGAATGGAGGCAGAAATTAAATACTGGATGACCTGGAACAAACTCTTTGGTCTGGTTACCATCCATTAACCAAAAAAGGGGACAGTCATATGAAAAAGAAAGTTTTCACAGGACTCTACAGGAAAAACTAAGTAGATGCTTACTGCTTCCATAGGAATTGAGAGACTAAGTAGCAGCCAGGTGATACTAATCAAATGCAACTCATTAAGTATGACCACCTTTATAAAAGCAAATGTTTTGGTGGTTGGCTGGTCTGGAGCATTCAGCTGTATGTTAACACAATGCCACAGTCTTCCAAGGAGTAGACATCCCAGCAAATTCACCCCAAGTTCAGACCGTGCAATGCTCAGAAAAACTGCAAAAACCCCAAGAGCTACATCTCAGACTCTATGGGCTTCAGATAGCATGTTAAATGTTAAAGTTCATGACAGTATAATTAGAAAAATACTGTTGGCCGCCAGTGCTACCCAGATAATTATCAGGTCTTGGTAGAGCTTAACAGGGTGCATATGAGCCTTAATGACTTTATTCGTCATTTCAATTTAAAAGTAAACAGCTAAGAACCAGGAATAAGAAATTGCTATTCTATTCAATGTAATTTCATTTATATAGCACCAAATCACAAGAATTGCCCCAATGTCCTTTATATTGTTAGGTAAAGACCCTACAATATACAGAGAATACCCCAACACTCAGATGACCCTTTATAAGCAAGCACTTGGCAACAGTGGGAAGGAAAAGCTCCCTTTTAGCCGGAAGAAACTGAAATATTCTGTCTTCCATTCCACAATTAAGCCAGTAGCTAGCCACCAATCACCGGGCACTGCCCCTTCCTGAGGTACCGTCATGCCAGGCTGAGAATTTCCACTGCTAGCTTCCAGAACGGATCACTATCATCACAGTTAGCTAGTGGCGCAGCCATTAGCACTAGCAAATGGTCGTTCAGTATTGAGAGCCCCAATATATTGCCAATCCTATATAGTTTTTAGTATATTCTGCCCTCTGCAGTCTGCTTGAAACACCCTGCTGGTGGACAAGTCAATTTCCCATAGTGGGATCAATAAAGCAGCCCGTCTGTCTAATAATACTGTCTAAGGAAAGCACATTTAATATAAATAGAATTGGTCATAACATGGAACCCTGTGGAATTCCGTAATTAACCTTAAGAATAAGAATAAACCATTCCTCTGCAGATGATCAGTCCACTGTTTTACAACTACTCTTTCAAGAAGTTTTGAGATAAAAGAAAGGTTGGACATTGGCCTATAATTAGCTAAGACAGCTGGGTCAAGTGATGGCTTTTTAAGTAATGATTTAATTATATATATAAACAACTTTATTTATGAAGAAATTAACGAAGTCATTACTAGTTAAGGTTACAGGAACACTCGGCTCAACAGAGCTCTGACTCTTTGTTAGCCTGGCTACAGTGCTGAAAAGAAACCTGGGGTTGTTCTTATTTTCTTCAATCAGTGATGAATAGTAAGATGTTCTAGGCTTATGTAGGGTTTTTTTTTTTTATAGAGCAATAAACTCTTTTTCCAGGCTAAATGAAGTTCTTCTAAATTAGTGAGACACCATTTCCTCTCCAGCTTATGGGTCACCTGCTTTAAGCTGCACATTTATACCATGGAGTCATGTACTTCTGATTTGAGGCATTTCTTTTTTCCCCAGAGGAGTCACAGTATCCTGAATTGTACACAGTGGGCATGGAAGACTATTAATGAGATAATGGACCTCTGTGTGAGTAGAGTTTAGGTAGCTGCTCTGCATTGTACTGGCACATGGCACTGAAAATAACAGTGGGTGAATTATATCCTCAAACTTAGTTACAACACTTTCAGAGAGACATCTACTGTAATGAAACTTGTTCCCCACTGCTATGTAATCATTATTGTAAATTTAAATGTGTTTAAGAAATGATCATACAAAAACTGTTTTCAGAGAATACTGTTAAATGTTCAGTCAGAACAAGATCCAGACAGTGATTAAAGTGGTGGGTGGACTCATGTAATTTTACGAGAAGCCAGTTGATTCTAATAATAGAGTCTAATTATAGAAACTCTAAGTAAGCACCAGGTAGATGACAGATGCCAACAAATAAAACCTTTTTTTTGTAGTCTTCCAATTAGGGTGTACAAGGCTAAGAGTCAGGCTTTCAGTGAATTAAAATTCTGTCTGGGCCTATGGTGAAGATTGCTGCTACTCCTCCTCCTTGACCTGCTTTGAGGATTCTGACAGTATGACTCGGGGGTGCCAATTTATCTGACTGTAATCATGTCTCTACAAGGCAGAATACATTATGTTGTTCAATTACTGAATCATTTACTAACAGGGACTGAGAAGAGAGTGACCTAATGTTTACTAATCCACATTTAACAGTTTTACTCATTGGTGCAGTTGAGGATGCTATATTGTTTTTTTTTGTTAATTTTTTGCCAATTTTTGACTTGTTTTTTTGGTGGTCTTGGGAGCAGGCAGTGTCTATGGGGATAAGGTTTTGGGGGAATAACAGGAGGTTAGAAGCTCCAGAAAGCCCTGCAAGTCTGCAGTGGTTTCCTGGTCTCAACCCTGGATAGTCTTGTTTTGGGGAGGGGGTTGATAAATTTGGCCAAATTTCTTGAAATGAGAGCTGTTCCGTCCAAAGTGGGATGGATGCCGTCTCTCCTAACTAGACCAGATTTTCTCCAGAATGTTTCCCAATTATCTATAAAACCCACATCATTTTTTGGACACCGCTCAGACAGCCAGTAATTTAAGGACAGCATGTGGCCAAACGTTTAACATCCGGTTGGATTGGAGAGGGGCCCAGAGAAAACTTACAGAGTCCAATATTGTTTTTGCAAAGTTACACACAGATTCAATATTAACTTGAGTGACCTAAGGAGTAACGTAACATTTGACACACCGAGCAGGAAAGTGCAGGAGAGACAGGAGAAGAATCCATGCTGTTAGTGACTTGTCTGAGAGCTAAGCTAATAGCTAAGCTAAGCTAGTGAATCTCTAAAGACACAATAAGTGAATACTGGCCTACTTTGAGTCTGATAAGTGAGTTTCTGCAAGAACACTATGGTGCTGCCCTGCTGGGGCATGGTAGAAGGAGGAGGGCTTCAAGTTTGTTTGCTTAACAATGTTTTATGTTTTTTTCCTAACGTTTTATGTTAGGCTATGCTGCATCTAATGTTTTGCTGATGGGCCTACTAGCACTAACCAGCTAACCTGCAACTGACTCGGGTTAGTGGAATTTAAAGAACTGTGTAGCCCTACCATCGCCAGGACTACTGGATAACATACCCAAGGAGCTGTTGAGGCATGAGAGAGGCCAGGACCAATTTGCCTTGGAATACCCTATCAGGAGGCCCCTCAAAAAAATAGTCCCTGGGATACACAAATACCTCCACTACAGTAAGGCAATGATTCATTAAATATTCTACTAAAATATAATTAATGAAAAGTTATGTTATCTGTAAACTATATGTGACATTTGTCAGACATATGGAAACATTAACCAGGCTTGTCAAGTATTATTTTTCTGTTGCCTCTTTCTTTCTTGTTGAGTTATTTAAAATTCTAAACATGTATTGTTTTTATTATCTTTGGCTAAATTGTTCTTGCGTGGGTGTGTGTCAAACATTCATTTTGTAATATATGTTTTACACCTTTGGTTAAAAAGACTGATTAAAAAAAGAAAGAAAGAAATATGGTTTTGTTTATTTAGGCTCTGAGAACAAATATAAATATGGGTGAATGAATCATTAATTTAAAAAGTGTGAAATATGGTTTAACAGTATCGTGTGCATTTTTACAATAATAACAGATTTTAAGTTTATATTATTTTGCACGTAACTGTGTAAGATATGTCAAGATGAAAAGCAGTCCCTTAGCTACATCTATTCATAATAGATAATTAATCATTTGCACTGTGTGCTGTATAAATTAATAGTGTACCAAAATGCTATATTTACAGCACTCTAATGGCTACAAAAATGTATCAGCCTGCATGGGTAACGAAATAAATACATGTTAAGTAATTTCAATGTGAAATGTAAAGGATATTTGAACGTTTTGTGGGGAAGTAGTGACTGGTTGCCAGCCTTCCAACTGAGCATGTAAGCATGAAGTGCCAGGGGTTGTGTAAACTGCAGAAATACTGCATTATTAAAACAACACATCCAACAACATTAGCAAAATGGACAGGCCTGCATGCTCTAAACATTAATATCAGGATCATCTGTTTGCACTAAGCATAATAAACCCATTGCAAATCCTTTTTTTTTAAAATTAATGCTTGATAAATATGTTATTATTCACTATGGCAATTTCTCAGGTAAAACCAGCTGCAGTGTACAGTGACACTTGTTGAGCCTGATTAAGTTTGTTATGTTAAAGCTGTAACTCACAATACGCATAAGCAGCTTAGAGTCAGTGTCTGTGTTCTGGCCTTAAACACTGATGTATTGACAACAGCTGGCTGCTTTCTTCGGAAATATCACCCCTGCCAGCCCAACAGGACTATCTGTCCATCTGCAGCGCACTGCTAATCAAATACCAAGATAATGCAAATGACAACACAGGGTCAAAACTCAAACCTGCGACCCTCTCGCAGATTTAATGAGTTTTGTGTTTGTTTCACCTTTTCACATGAGCAGCTGCACAGCCACAAACAAGGCTGAACTTATATTAGTCACCTGTTCTCTATGTTCAGATATTATATTAACTAAGCATAATAACTAAGGATCCTTTATATATTGATAGTTTTTCTCAGTTTTACATGCATATATCTTAAGTTCATTCGTATCAGTTGCTGCTCTTGACTTACTGATAATTTCAGTACATCAATTTTAACCTGTTTAATTAGTTTCTACATATTTTCCGTCAAGCTGGAAAACCTTCAGACTGAGTGGAGACAGTTTAATAGTTTATGGTTTACTTTCTCTGAGACACAGACACACACGCCCGATGTGAAGCACTCTGTGATGGACCTGTGTTAAAAGCTCTTTTGGAATAAATCTGACTTGGCATGACCTTGTGTGACCATTAAACTAATTACACTTGTAAAGCCGAACAATCCAATACCTTTCTGTCTTTCCCTCATCACAGACCTCTTGTGATTTCTATGTGATGAGGACGGGATAGTGTCTACAACGTAAACACATGAAAGATGTCCGGCTTTGATTGCACTGCCCTATCGAGTTATGAATCGAAGAATTAAAAAAGAGCGCAGTTTATTATTGTTTTATCTATCTATATTATATGTAAATAAGTAAATTATAGGTAGGA
Organism: Pterophyllum scalare; assembly: GCA_024447675.2. Classification (NCBI taxonomy): domain Eukaryota; kingdom Metazoa; phylum Chordata; class Actinopteri; order Cichliformes; family Cichlidae; genus Pterophyllum; species Pterophyllum scalare. The sequence continues at coordinate 137,885 of JAMQGT020001359.1, read as the reverse complement.
GAAAAAACAGTCTAGTTTTATTATGCCTTGATCTTTAGTCTCCTGGTCTAGCACTGAATAATGCATCAAAAGGTGTGATGGCTCTTATTTGAAGCTCAGCGTCTCCAAAGTTTTACACATGAAGTCCAGACAGTTTTGGCAGAATCAAAATGGGACAGTTTCCACAATCGTCCATTTTCACATAAAACACATAGGAAATAATCAGCTTGTATTTGTGCTAGTATGCAACTTAGGTGAAGGAGGCAACACACACAACATCTACTCACCAGTAGTAACCACCAAACTATTAACTGCACTATTCTCACAAAGAGTGTGTACTAGGGAGCTGTCAGAGTAAAGTCTGATTAATGTCTGATCCAGCTACATCAGACAGTTGCATTCTTTCATGCACATTAGTCAAATAAGACATGAGAGAACCGTAAGAAAAGACCCTTACTGACACTTGAAGAAACCCTCCTATCAGAGTGCTTGCTTCTATCAAAGAAACAGCCATTATACGTATTTATTTATTTATTTTTAATTTACCCTTTAGTTATCCAGGTAAAAATCTCGTTAGACACTTAAAATTCTCTTTTTCACCAGCGACCTGGCCAAGAGGGTGGCAGAAGTAACAACAAATACAACACACAACAATATAAGAAGAAACAAATATAACTAATATTCCATACAGACAAGTGAACACAACAATGCAAATCATATGCAATGACAGATCCTTGCAAGAGCAATATTAAAAGCAGTCACACTGACCAAAAGACCTCTCGTTCCTCTAAAATGGACTTAAACTCCCCAATTGTAACTATTCTGACAATTTCCGCTCCTTCTGTAGATTATTCCAGGGAATGGGGGCAATGCATTTGAAAGACTAATTTTTCCTAATCCCATTCTGACTCTTGGGACGAGCATTTGTATAATATTGTGAGAGTGTGATCTACTGTATACTGGTACTTGGGCAGGTGCATGACAGTTAATATGCAAAAAGGCCCATCAGAAACCGGAGTTGCTGAGAAAGTTGAGGTGATTTTAATGTTGAAGAGTCCGCATTTGCATTTTATATTCATTACGTTAATTGATTTTAATTTTTTTTATGAAAATTTGTTGGCTTGACAACCTCAGCACAGTTAACAAAAACAGGCTGGGAAAGACTGCTAAACTGTGCCAAATGACCATTAGTACCAACTTGAATGAACTTGGCAATGTTTACCACATTAGGGCCACTCAGAGAACATGCTGGCAGAGTTTTACATTTGACATCATTTGTCCCCACAGTTGTTGGGTTCTAACACACACACACACACACACACACACACACACAAACACACCAACTTAAATATGAACTGATGCATTGTTACCGTTTTTACAGCTCACTGCAACTTTTATAATGATGATACTTAACCTATGTTACATTGTTTCTTGATTATTTATGATGTCCTGACTACTGTTGACACTGCAAACACCAGCAGTAAAGTCTATCCAATCCAATGAAACCAATTGGACACCTAAAATAACTTAAACAAAAGAATGAGGGGAGATATATTAGAGTCGATGCCAATTAGAAACATTTTTCACCTTCTGAAATATCAACTTTTTGATATGCAAGATTTCAAAGCAACTGTAGGAAACTTTCAGATATCAGCAGAAACCAAATCACCTGTGATCAAAAGCGGAGATGCACCTGTCCAAAGAAAATCATTTAATATAGTATGGCAATCAGTCTGGAAAATCATGGCTTCAGATGCTCCACAAAGCAAACCGTGGTGACAAAGCGACGAGAAGTTATCAAGATGAATTTAACTAACAGGATTATGATGGGCTGATAAAGACACTAGGGTTGAAAAGGCCTGTTTAACAGGTGAGCACCCATCTTTGAAGTTTTCATAAGATAGTTACTTTACTTTAATGATCCCACAGTTTGCATGCATGAGGGGGGATTTTTAACTTGACATGATCTGACTGCTCTAATTACATCTGTAAGGCTGAATGTGACAGTCTCCTTTCTGTGTCTGTGTTATGTCAGGACCACACTGAATGAGAAGCACACTGATATTCTGCTACCAAAGTACACCTAGCATTTCTCTATAACTATGGTATTACTTTAATTGTTAAAAAAAATTGCACTAAAGCACCAATATGTGCAAGTATGTTAATGCAATCAAAATAATCATCTGTCTTATACTGTACTTTTTGTAGCCCTACCACCTCAGGGTTGTATGCCTTTGCCAATTGAAGGCACAGTTAAAATCCACATATTCTTCCATTCCTGAATTCTGGCACTGAGTAATAGCCAGAAAAATATTTTTGCAGATGATTGTGATGCCACATGACGCTGACCTTGTGTAAACGTCTTCATAATTGACTACGAATTCTTGAGTTATGCTCAAAAATATGTTTTGTAAGGTCACACTGAACTTGACCTTTGAAATTCTAGAGTTCATCCTTCAGTCCAAGTGAACTTTTGTGGCACATGTAATGAAATTTTTTCCAGAGTTCCTGAGGTATCACATTCAGGAGAACAGAAAGGACTTCCAGTAAGCTTGGCCTTTACACATAAAAATGAACTCAGTCATCCTTTAGTCGCAGGGTTCTCAAAATCCGGCCTGCAGGCAGTGGCAACACTTTGTAACTTTCTGTGCTGCCAGTGGGAAAGGAAACAATGTACTCCCGATAATGGGATGTAGCAGCATTGGTGGGGAAAGCAAAACTCTCCAAGCACTGTTACACTGTCTGATTTCCTCTGCAACTTTTCTTCCTTTGAACTTGGAATCTGAATTTTATAGTTTTTACAGTAAAAAGTCATTAAAAAAATAACTGTTCATTTACATCTTCATCATCAATCTTTTTTGTTTTATGGTCAAAGCACAGGAAACAACTTTTTCGCCCCCTGGTCTGTGGCATCACTATGATAACATGTGCAGGACAATGGGATATTCATGGGTGACTGCCAGGGAGGAAAAAGAATACTACCTGCTGCCGTACTGGATGCCAATGGGAAGGCAAAAAAAAAAAAAAAACCCTATTAAAACACATGAGTGAACCGCTCCATTGTACTGGCTGTGTAGACTATATGTAAAAGGTGGGCATAAAACAGCTGGTTACTGAAGTCCCAGTATGAAGCCTGGAGCTGCATGCTGGGACTCTTTGTTTTCAAACCAGACACAGCAAGCAAGGAGCAGACATGCAATGCTTGTCAGCAACAAGGTAGGCCCACCCACTAGAGTAACTTGGTTTAATATTCTTTTTGACTCTTTTTGAACCGTTACTGACAAAATGAACATTATATTACATCTAGTAATACTTCAAAGTGGACACCAAGCGCATACGCCGATTACAAAAGAGTTTACCGAGCTCACAAGAAAAGGTAACAGAACCAGACAAGCTCTTCAACCAGATGTGTGGAGCAACTTCTCTGGTTGCAAAACCCGGTCTGGTTATATAAAAGTGGACATTAGAAAGGATGGAGGTTTAAGGCAATTCTGCTTTGGCTTCCTTTATCAAACTACTACATCCATGTTACACACAGTCAATCAAACATATATCATCCTACTGCTACAACCAGCACTTAAAACACCTGAATTCCTTTTTTTTTTTTAATGTTTTTTTTTTTGTACATAAAAAAAAGTCCTTAGGGCTTAAAGAAAGTGTCATAATGCCAGGAATAGGGGTAAGTTGTTGAGGAATGCAGGCTTTGTGAGCTGACACCCCACATTAGCCTCAGGCTCATAGAAACAGTGAGTTCAGGGAAAATAGATAGTCAGCTTCTATTTGCTCTCTTAACAAGTATCTGAATAAAGGGGACAATCTCATGGGAAAACTGAATGGGTCAAGAATGCAGTCTTCAGATATCCAGGCTAGACAACAGCATGTGTAGTAAAGTGCAACCTTGTCTGCCTGTCAGAAGACATTCCTTTGAACTGACTCCAAAACGGTCTGCCATATCTAACTTATAGCACCATTTTCCCCGCGGTAGAGTTTCAAAGGCTTCAAAGCATAAGAGTGACTTCTGACCTCACCAAGTACGATCCTCTGATGTGTGACAGGCAGGGCGGAGGAAGTGTCGTACAGCGGGGATGGTGTCTGAATGTGCCGGGTCTGGCAGGTGGTGGTGTGGGACAGCGTATGTATGATGTGTGACCGGACTGCAGAGTGGAAGCATGTGTTGTTTGGGAACTCTAATTACCCACAGGAAAATACAACACACTAACAACTGGTCATAGATCCCAAAGACAGATTCTGACATTTCTGAGAAGGTCAACATTAATTAGAGTGCGCGATTCCACTCACGAGGAGGAAACGGAAGAGTCTGCTGAGAAGAGTTTGGTGACGTAAAAAGCGTCCAAATATGAATAAGTAGGTTACTTGTGTTACGTGCAGACAGTTGACAGTTAATCCCAAAGACCACCTTATCAAAAATAACGGTGGGGGGAAAAAAATAATCGTTGTTCTATGTGGTGTTTTACAGAACAGATCATTATTTTAAGACGTTCCCTTATGCTGAAATGATAATAAAATAAACAGCCACTGATTTATTCATAAATGCATTACAGCTCCACTTATTACTTTCATAACCAATTAATCTATCATTTCTTCTAAGATTAATCAGATATTTATTATGCAAATGTTTCAGAACATGATGAAAAATTACTACACCCAAGGTGAAGTCCTCATATTTCATCTGTTTAGAAAGCCATCACCAAGAGATGCTCAATTAATGATCATTTTAAAAAGAGCAAATAGAAAAGGCAAGAAACAGTTCATGTTTGTCACTTCTGGAACTAGTAATTAATCAATTAATTAAATTATTCTTGTCAGCACTAATAGGAAGTCTGATTGGTTTGATCCCTAGTGTATCAAGGCAGAGGCAAATGAAAAATGAGGAACAAAAATGGCCTTCTACTGGGTGAAAGGGCAGAAGAACAACTCTCTATGCTTTCAAGCCAAAAGAGAGAGAGTAAAGATAGTATCGCCATTATGCCCCTTCCTTCATCGCACCATCACAGGATATAAACTATTAAGAGCTGACAGGATAAATTATTAAGGGCTCCATTTGCATGGCTCCATTTTCCCCCTGAATAAAAAAAGCAGAAACTGACATCATGACTTATACATACAAGTTTTGCGCGCCGAGTCCTCCACAAATAGCGAAGAGATGTCCTCGTCCACACCGGCCTCATTTTTGGCAATACAGGTATACGCACCAGTGTCCTCAAAGTGCACGTTGCTGATGTGAACCTCACTTCCATTAGCTGCGGGGGACAACAGAACGAGGGTGGGGGAGACAAAAATAATTTTCCTTCAGGAAAGACATAAAAGGTGACTTCAATACTGCCATCCTCTGCTACCATTATATAACAGTTATATGTTTGGAAGAAAGGTGAAAGGTTTGTTTCGGGCAGATTTCAAAAAGGTGGGAGTTCAAAGTAAGAATGTGGCACATGCTGTGTTTCTGTGAGATCTGGGACGGTTTTTTCCGCTCTGTAGATTTTGTGAGCAACCTGAGAGGAAAAGCAATCGTCTTCGCTGTTTACTGTGAGAGCTATGAGACACTCAATAACTCTGCTTCAGAGTGTTTGATACCGAGTTTGGACAAAAAGATGATGTTTCACGTCTTCGACGTTGTGCATCTTTGGATGGCATGAATCGGCTTATATCTCAGTTTCAAACAGCTTTGCAGTGAAATCAGTCACAAGAACCGGTCTTCAAGCAGCCACTCAACTAAGAGGACAAATGTATGTCAATTTTAGAAATGCATGTAATCATCTAGGTCGCCCAGCCCTCTTTGATACATGGAAGAGATGCCCCCCATATATTAGCACAGAAAAAAGTGAGAGTGATGATCAAAACAATAACAGATAAAGTGAATGCACAGGTGCACACGGAGTAGACTCGTGACTCCTGTTTACCTTGCAGGGTGAGCTGTTTGGACAGCTTGGTTGTGATGTCCATGCCATTCTTGAGCCAAGACAGCTGTGGACTGGGGATGCCCTCTGCATGGCAGCGGAGACTGGCAGTGACACCCGGCTCCCTGGCTTGGCTCTCCGGATAAACTCGGATGACAGGAGGAACTGAAAGATGGTTTAAGAGAGAAGAGGGAGACGGACAGTACAGAGAAATGAATAAAGGCCGTTGCATCCCTCGCTGATGTTTACATTCGAATCATTTGAGGAGCTGGACAACCTTATCGAACAAGAAGTTTTCAAGAAGACGGCAAGTCCTGAACTTACGGCTTAGAATTAGCATAAACTATCAATAGGATTGAGTGCATTTGCAGCATTACTGAATGCCTTTAGATAAGGTTAATGTGCTCCACAAAGCCAAACAAATCAGATAGATAAATAAGGGAGGGAACCTCTGTTCACTTGGTAGCTATTGATTTTCCGTAACCTTCCGTCAGGAAGGAGATGAGGGGATAGAAGCAGAGAAAACAAAATGTGCAGAAAGAAAAGGCAAAAGCTAAATGTCGCTCTCCTCTGCAAACCGCTCCAAAAGCTGACTTGGCACATTTCTGCACACGGTGCCACTGTCATGCTGCAGTTTCACTTGTTTACCCTACCCTGAAGCAAAGACAAACAAAAATCTCTCTCTGACATATTGTACTTTCAAGAAACATACATTAACATAAATCAATAAAATACACAAATGCATTAACAATATGCATTTATGCATTGGCTGAGAATTATGCCACGAATTTTGCTCTGCACCCAGGGGCCGACTTGTTAGAGCCCTGTTCCACAAAACATGGAAATATCAGAAGAATGAATTTGAATAATCCTTTAGAGAAGGGAGACTTCTCTGAACAGCATAACAATGATAAAACCTTTCATAGGGGTATGTCTGAGGAGACTCCTCCACTGGAATGGTGACTCAAACTTGGACAGTGACAATGAACTGTTTACAGAGCATCCATAAAAATGCAGCATGATTCATTCCACAACAGCCTGTCACATATAAGGATGACAACCTGGCAGCAGTTAAAGTAGAGACATCAAATCTCTCTATCTTGCCATCTTGTTTTGAGCGATTCCTTTTGAGCCTCCGTGGCCCAAATCAGCGTCTTCTTTTTTCCCCCTCTCTTTTCTGAAACAGACTTCAGAGACATGAGCGGAGGATGGAAGCAAGAGTCTTGGCAGAAGCAGAGAAGGCAGACGTGCTGTAGAGACCATTTCCTGTGGGCACTGGGTTAGAGGAAGTCTTTACTCAGCCAGGTGAGTGAAAGGACTAAAGATTACTGCCATGACCATCTGGTAACCACAGCACTCCCGGGCTTTGGAGCTCACGTCAACCTGACTGCCAACACAGCGTCCACAGTGGGCCACAAGGGTTCTTATGGCACTCGGGTTACTTTACCAATCACAGCCACACAGACACTCCAGTTATGCCAATGCCTCTCAGCAGTTACAATGCTGATTGCATGGAACTCCAGGAGACAATTATTTTGTACAATCATTTGAGAGAAGATTATTACTCTTGCTTAATGTCCTCACAGATGCACATACAATCACACAAAATGACTCTTGTCTTTTCTTTGTTTGTGTGTGTGTGTGTGTGGGGGGGGGTACAAGTTTATTATCCTCCTCCCTTATCAGTTTTTGCACCATATGCTTACTGTAAATCACTTTGCGGCTGCCTTGTTTGCTGAAATCGCTCTGTAAATACAAGCTGTTCAAAATGAAAGCTAGAATCTACACCTGCATCCAAATATCAATCAGCCTGAGTACAGAAGTCATAAAAATCATTTTTTAAGTATTTCTATAAGCCCAAACTTTTATGTCAATATGCATATGTTGCAATTAGAAAGTCCCATTCTGCACAACGAAAAAAAAGCAAAAAAAAAATCCTGTTTGAATCATATTTGGTCAATGCCCCCCCTAAGTTAATCTCTTTGTGCAGCCCTACACTGCTCCCAGAGCTCCAGCTACGTTTCGATCACTCTCTGGAAGTCCCATTTCAGCCATGTGCAGTTAGAATTTCACCATGAACTTTGAAATCTGCACAAAGAGCAAACATCACCTTCTGTGTGAAACTGGCCCATTTTTAATGTGGACGTCGAGTCAGCCGGAGGAAGCTCAAGAAGTGTGATCACGAGCGTGCTCGTTACTTGTTTTCGGTGTTTACAGGGCTGTTTAACGTAGCGCGCCAGAGTCGGACCATCAGCGGCGAGCGCTACTGTGATGTTCAGAAGCGCCCGAGTGAGAAAACCGTGAAAACGACCCAAACCGCGGCGTAACCCATCATCTCCATGTGCACCCGCAAGTAGTCAGAACGGGACTTCCAACGTAGCAGAAAAGCAATTAATCCTATTTATGTGTAAATTTATTACCTGTAATATTTTATCTTTAAAACATGATTTCATTAATTTAGTGTAGCATTTCAGATTCCAGCTTTGTATTGCTTTGTAAAGTGTGTACAAGCACACCTGTAGTGAGATTATAACTGACATTTTGAAATATCATGTCATGTTTGGCATCATATCAGCTTCTGTGTGAAACCTAGAACCTTTATCTTCCTGAGGTGTAATACTTCAGGTGGCATTTATTAAAACCTTTCCAGAAAATTTAATAAATTCTTTATTTTTGGTGTTAATGTATTGTTAATTTTATAAGATACGAAGAATTTTTTTTAGCAAGCATGTAAATTAAACCATTGTGAAGTGAGAAATGATGATTTGAACACATGGGATGTATTGCAGTATTGTGAAATGCAAGCAAAGCTACTGTATGGGCAGTTTTTCTTACTCTTACAATGAATTTATTTAAATTAGGAACTGTTACATTTCTTTATAGATTTTTCTACTTGTGCATATTAGAGTGAGTGGCAGGATATAACTACATTTTGTGTGTGGAGGTGTTAAAGAAAAAGGGTCATGACAAAATTGCCATGTTTCTGGCCCACAACAGCAATTAATCAAGAGCTGTATAGCACAAGCACGGATCAGCCAGGTTCCCCTGAGTATCCCCATCATTAAAAACCTCTCAGGCAGTCTTTCAAAGCTGTGTTAATTAGTATGTTGGAATTAAAAGAAAAAAGATCCTCTAATCTAAGAAAATAACAGCTAAAAGGGGTGTGGAGGGGGGGAGGTACGGATGTCTGAGGCAGGAGTTGCTCGGTGAGATCCCGAGGTCACAGAAAGATGGACAACAACACAGAAAAGCAGCGTATCTATAACACAGAATGCACTTTTTAAGTAGAGGACTTTTCACCTACAGAATCCCAAGTGGACATTAGTGTGGTATAAGACCATGGTGGTCCGGAGCCGTGCCAGTTAAACCCTTTGGCTCCCGAGGCAATGGAAGTTAGATACCATCCTCATCCTGCCATCTGCGACTACCGCAGAGACACGCACGGGTCTAAAGTAAAAGGATACAGGTCTGGTGATACCTTTGGAGCCAGAAAAGTCACAGAAGTCCAAACCATGGCAACAAAAATGAAAAGTAAGAGAAGGGTGAAGGGTGAAGGATAAAATGTGTAAATGCCTGTGAATCACGGGGTCCACCACCAAAAACTTGAAAATGACTGTAGTCTCCCACTCAGGCCAGGGTTGGAGAAATGGGTCACACCTCTGATTTGAAGGCATTAACACTCTTTTTTATTTTTTTTGTAGCCATACTGAAATAATATCACTTAGCTTCAAGCTTAAGCTCTTTAAAGTACATCATAGAATTACACATGTAAATGTATTCTAAATGCTGTCTGCTTGATGATGCTCTCTACTGGCCCAGACCTAACAGGATTTTTCTTGTTAATTACATTTTAAAAGTTGAGGACTTGAAGTAAATGTCATTAGGCAGTCAGCACTTATTTTGTTTCTTTTTTAAAGATAGCACGGAGTGGAGCTGAAGTGTGACGGAAAACAGAAGAAATACCTCAAGGTAACTCCACCACAGGGTTTGTGATGGTTTCATAAACAAATCCACAAATTAATACTGTGATTTGTGCCATTTTTGTCTTGGCCAGTACAACACAGCAGCACTTTAAAAGGTCCAAAATGCTGCAACAATACTCCTCGATATAAAGAATCCACATAATGTAACTGTTACAATGTCCACACTGACAGACCTACTCGTATGTTTAACAATTGATTTTTTTTTAATGATAAATTATTATTTCATAGAATTTACTGCATAACAATCCCTTTATAAGCCTTTATATAGTCTGAAATGTGTCAGCAGATATATGTCTTGACATTCAAAGGTGAAGAAAACAGAAGCTCTGAGCCTTTAGAGTCCAGACGCTCTGACGCTGGAACGAGCTGCCTGAGGAGATCAGACACGCCAGCTCTCTTTCTTATTTTAGGTTTTTGTTATGAAATGCACTTTTTTTTGTTTACTTTATAACTGACTTCTATTAAAGTGTGTTATATGTAATCTGTGTTTTGATACAATAATGTTTTAACTGCACTTATTTCAGTATGCGGTAATGTGCTAAATACAATTGTTATTTCATTATCATCATCATCATCATCTTTAGGTGTTAAAATAGGATTCTAAATATTTTTATACAAGTAACCAGACATTTTCTTGTAATTCAGCGTGATTTCAAAGATACCACCAAATATGATATTTTTTTTCTTAAATTCATGATTTTTAGTCTCAACTCTAACAGGTGTTACAGCAGCAGCCAGGTTATGATCAGGGTGGTCTTTTGCTAAGGCCAATGCAGTATATAGAAATATCTCCCGGTGCTATTGAGACTGATGGAAAGTGGATAGCATGAGATTGAGCTCACATCTCATCCAATTTTTGAGTAAATTGCTTGTGTGATTTGAGAAGGTGGAACTGGTCGGTGCTTCCAGCTCGAGGTCTCTGAACTACGATCTAATAATAGCAGGTAACAACACTTCTGGAGCCAGATAAGTTACAGTCAAAGCGTATTTTCAGCATATACAGGTGCATCTACAGAGCAAGTAAGAGTATGAACTAATCAGCGCTGTGAATGGGTGTATATAGGTTTGCTCAGGCAGACCAGCAGTTCCAGGTGAGTGGGTCCTCTGTTGGTTTCATGGACCTAGTTCAACTAAGCATCTGTGATGGGAGGGAACCACTGCCTGCCAAAATTTTAGTAACCTAGCCTAGTTTCTCAAACTGTTTATTCATGAACTTATTCAGCACAACATAAACACATAATTAACTATGTAAGAACAGGATGAAACTGCGTAAGGCTAAAAATTCCCTCCGTGCATGAATTGAGTCCCTGGATCCAAAAGAATAACTGTATCCAAATTATTCTGGGACATTTTCTTGAGAACATCAATACGATATTTTCCAATTTTCCTTATTTCATTCTGATTTGTAAAGATATGATGCAAAACGTTCCATTCTGCAATACCCAAATCCATCCCAAAAATCTTGGATCCTGAGCTGGTTCTTGATCAGCTCCATAAGTTAATCACGTCTAAGTTGGACCAACACGACATCTAGAAAAAAATTCATGCAAATCAGTCCATTACTTTTGGAGCAATTCTGCTAACAAAGAAATTTTCAGAACTTAATGTTCAAGTAGAGATTTAAATCTTACTCTGGGTTTTGAAATCCTTGGCGGTGATTGCTTTGCCAACTTCCAAAGATTGCAGGAAAATTACATGTATTCTGGTGCAGTATTTAAACATTTGAAAACAGTTATATAAAAAAAAAGAGAGACTACTTTATGTGACTTTGCAGCATGGTGTCAGAGTTTTTAGGATATATCAGTAATCATGAATCAATATGGAATTTCTGCCTGTTGTAAGTGTGATTTAGCAATCGAGGTATAAACGCATCTCTTTCATAGTCCTGAAAAGCTATTCAAATATACAGCTTACATATCTTGAGTGTAAAAATGTGACTGCTGTCATTTACAGCCTACAGCTGTTACTCGGGTTTGAAAAGAAGGTGTGGAGGGCTAAAACCTGCGTAGGAGGTGCCAAGTTCTATCAATGTTGCCATAATTCCCAGTGGCTGCCCAGAGAGCTCAATAAAGGTCACTGCTTAGTTAAAGGCCTATTATTTGAGAAAAAGCTCATGTCAGTGAATTCCCTGTGTGACTGTGGGAGGGAAAGCCCATCCTGCCCTGCTGTAGATATCTATTAATGCTACTGGGGTTCCAAACGGTCACTGGTAGGGTTCAATAAGTCCACCAAGTAATTTAATTCCCACCTAAGCTAGAATGAATGAATTAAACTCTGGTGAGCCAGCCATGCACATCTATTACATTTGAAAAAAAAAAGAGTTTGTGTGGTGTTGGATGAGTGCAAATTGAAATGTTGAATTGTGGCACTGCAATAAGTGAAAGTCATACTTAATGTATGTAATTAAGTTCAAAACAAATTTAGCTAATATTATCGGGAGAATTGGGATAATTGCTAGTTTAGGAGAAGCACTGTTTGCTATGAACAGCAATTAACTACAAAGTGTGTGCGGATGTGTGTGTGTTATAATATGAGCTTAATGGGAGAAAGTTTTAAATTAATGTAATGATTTAAAATAAAGTATTAGGGCACATTTGTTTACAGTTTAATAATAGCCCAGGGGACTATTGTTGCATGTTGTACCCAGTTTTTTTCCAAGTGTTACCTTTCTAGCAAAATACCAAACAAAAATATTTGAAACCGTTATACATATATATATATATATATATATATATATATATATATAGTGTTAGCCCTGCAACAGGCTGGTGACTTGTACAGGGTGTACTCTGCCTCCCGCCCTATGACAGCTGGGATAGGCTCCGAGCAGTCAACACCTATGCCCTGCCAGTTGTCAGGTACCCTGCTGGGATAATAAGCTGGCCAAAGGAGGAGATAGAAGCCACTGACATCAGGACAAGAAAGCTCCTTACCATGCAGGGAGGGTTTCACCGCAAATCCAGCACCCTGAGACTGTACACTAAACGGAAGGAAGGTGTCCGAGGACTAGTGAGTGTCAGAACCACTGTCCTGGATGAAACATCAGACATCCATAGTACATCAGGAAGATGGCCACAAAGGATCATGCGCTTAGTGAGTACCTCAGGCAGCAGAAACCCAAGAAAGAAGAGGAACCATCATAGAAGGACAGGCCTCTGCACAGCATGTACCACCAGCAGATCGAAGAAGTGGCTGACATAGAAACACCCTACCGATGGCTGGACAAAGCTAGACTTACAGACAGCACAGAGGCACTAATCATGGCAGCACGGGAACAAGTTCTGAGCACAAGATCGATAGAGGCTGGGGTCTACCACACAAGGCAAGACCCCAGGTGCACGCTGTGCAGAGATGCCCCTGAGACAATCCAGCACATAAGAGCAGGGTGCAAGATGGCATACACGGGACACCATAACCAAGTGGCCGGCATAGTGCTCAGAAACAACAGTGCCGAGTATGACCTGGAAGTCCTGAAGTCAAAATGGGATATGTCCCCATGGGTGGTTGAGAATGACCGAGCTAAGATCCTGTGGGACTTCCAGATACAGACGGACAAACTTGTGACGGCTAACCAACCGGACATTGTAGTGGTGTACAAGCAGAGGAAGAAAGCTGTAGTGATAGACATTGCAATACCAAGTGATGGCAATATCAAGAAGAAGAAACACGAGAAGATCAATAAATACCAAGGGCTCAGAAGAGAGCTTGAGAGGACGTGGAAGGTGAGGGTAAGAATGTTCCCCGTGGTAATCGGAATGCTTGGGGCTGTGAACCCCAAACTGGGGGAGTGGCTCCAGCAGATTCCTGGAACGACATCCGAGATCTCTGTCCCCGAAGAGCACGGTCCTAGGAACGGCTAAGATACTGCGCCTCAAGCTCCCAGTCCTCTGGTAGAGGACCCGAGTTTGGAGGACAAAGACCCTTTAATAAATGTATTATTTTATATTTCGTTAAATTATGTGTATAGTGATTTTTTTTCTTTTTTTGATATAACACATGACCTACATCATCATTTTCAGGCCCATTCCCAGCCTGCATCCCATGTTTTAAATACAGTTTAAATGAAATTAAAACCAGTTACTTAATGTTGAAGGCACTGGGTGCTGATATTTCTGGAGACACAATCTGTGTTTGTTCGTTGTTGCTTCCTGACACCTTTGTTTGCCACCAATGATTATGTCAACTGAAAGCTACTGATATTTAATGACAAACTTTTACAGTATCCATTATTTTTGTTGAAGACACTTCTGAGAACCTGCCTTCTCTCACAGTAAATCCAGATCTTTCACCAGTGTCCCAAAAATCAACACAAAATCTGTACTCTTGAAAATGCCTCGCTCACACAGTCCGTCAATGCATATGCACAAACTTCCCGCGTGCAAATCACCGTTTCTTTTGCCCAGACATTCGTGAAAACGAAAGGAGTGTGCCAAGCAGGGAGATTTTTCCACTCAAAACTCAATTCAGACAAGATGTGAGAAAAGTTGCATTCTGATGTGTTTCTGAGTGTGTCAGGAGAGCCACTGCCAGGAGAATGCGACACAGCAGAGCAATCTAATGTTATGTCATTCTACTTCATTCATCATATTGCTTGTTACCACTTTTAATTCACTTTTTATTTATATAAATATAGCTATGCACACTTGTGAGTAATTTCAGACTGAATTTTTGTCGTTACTGTAGCTGCCCTGCAGTACCTTGGTGCCCCCCGGTGGGCCACAGCCCACACTTTGGGAACCACTGGTCTAGACTGTTGGACAGTTTTTAATGTGTCATTTGCAGCCATGCCAATCACATGACTCAAATTTTTTTATTGGCTTGTTCTGTTCACCAAAGTGGTTTCAAGTATGATCGCTACAAAACATAGGGACAGCCTGCTGGATTGGTTTAGTTAAAGATAAAAATTTAAAGCAATTTACAAAATTGATAAGTTGGGGGTGGGGATGGGGTAGCCAAAGTTTGGACTGATGGGGGATTCTTATATATTTAACTCAGCTGTATTCCAGAAATTTCAGGAAACCAAAGCCTCTATCACATGTTTAAAACGCTGGCCTCTAGATGCTATCTTATCATGACTCCCACAAGAAAGTATGGAGTTTGTCTAGAATGAGTGAAAAAATAGATTTAAGTCAAATCAAAATCTGGGTTTACAGTGTAGTTATACCATTCCATCATCTGCAAAACAGTGGAGCAGTGCGCACTTTGTCCATAACCAGTTTGCATTCAGCTGTGTGCAAGATAAGACAGCGTCCACATGAAAGATAGAGACAGATTTCTATCTCCAAATCACTGAATTCAGGTGTTCCAGTCACTTCCATGGCCACAGGTGTATAAAACCAATCAGGCATGCACGCTGCTTCTACACATATTTACAGTGGGTAAAACAAATATTGAACACGTCACCAATTTTCTAAGTAAATATATTTCTAAAGGTGATATTGACATGAATTTAACACCATATGTCAGTAACAACACATCCAATCCACACATGTAAAGAAATCAAACTGAAGATGTCCATAAATTAAGTAACATGTAATAATGAGAAATGACACAGGGAAAAAGTATTGAACACATGAAGAAAGGGAGGTGCAAAAAGGCATGGAAAAGCATGACACCAGTAACTGGGAAGCAATCCTGCCACTTAATGCAAAATAATATCAGCAGGTTCAAGTCCCAACTGATGGCCTATAAACAGGTGTCATATTACCAAGGTGTCACACAAGAAACATCTCATGATGGGTAACCTTATTTTGTCATTACATGATGAATGATAGCCTTTATTAACTTTATGGCAGCTTCATGAGGTCATCATCTGTAATGGTTTTAAATGAACTTTTCTTGTAGGTTTTCTGTCTTCCATCAGCTGTTTTGTCCCCAAAGGCAGTCAAAGTCACTGTTTTAGGTAAGCTATCATTGCAAGAACTGATGAAGTATAAACTGTCCATCAGAACTTTCAGTCGGTGAGTATGAAAAAATTAGAGCTTAGAAAGTTTCTCAAAATGCAAAAAAGCCCCCCCCAAAAAAAAAACAAAAACAAAAACAAAAACAAAAACAACCACCCCCCCAGCAAAACTAAGATGAACAGCGGTGAGAATCACAGAGGAATTCATGACATAATGCTGACACAATATGTTTCCCTATGATAAGCAGTTTGAAGGTACTTGATCTACATCACAATATCTGTTTAACTGAGAAACAAAAATGTAGCTATAAAGAGAAAATGTAGAGATGTCTATATTTACTACATCTATATTTGCATATATTTATATTTACTACATACATGCCAAGAAAGAGCACTACAGATATGATGTTTGCTTTGCTCAATGATGGAGAAGTATCTCGAAGGTTGGAACGAGTTTCACTGTATCTTTGTGGATCTAGAGAAAGCATATGATAGGGCGCCAAGAAAGGAAGTGTGGTACTGCATGAGGAAGTCAGGAGTGGCCGAGAAGTATTTGAGGCTGGTGCAGGATATGTATGAGGATAGTGACGCAGTGGTGAGGTGTGAAGGTCATGGGTGGAGATGGGATTACATCAGGGCTCTGAGCCCCTTCTTGTTTGCAGTGGTGATTGACAGGCTGACAGATGAGGTCAGGCAGGAGTCTCTGTGGACTATGATTTTTGCAGATGACATTGTGATCTGTAGTGAGTTGGCTTGACAAAACCTAAAACCCCAGTTGTAGGTAACAGGTATCAAAAGGGTGGTTATCAAACTTTATCTGTTAAGCAGGCTCTGTGTGTGCTCACAACAAGAACCATATGGCTCTTCCTCCATTTAGCGCCACCTACTCCAATCAGACACATTATCAGATGATGGTAAAAGGGTGATTAGAATTATATAAAGAACATAAAAATTATAAATGTAAAATGCAACACTTGAAAGGAGGGCAAGAGATTAATGCGGTAAAATAAACATTTTTAAGTTAATTGTTTTATTGCTGAGTGCTCTCTTGGTGCTGCTGTTTATTTCTACGGTTATTGCTGCACATTACTGATCTGAAACTGCAAACTGGCTATATTTAAACATTAAAGGTTACTGTCCCATAGCCTAATGAAAGAGACATGGAAATCGCTTTATTTTTTTCGACAGATCAAAGTGAAATTAATTTTATGGATTGAATTGACTCGTGATGTGTGTCCTCTGCTCTTACAGCTGAGGTTCTGGCAGTGTAAAACAGACTAAGCAGCAGATTCCAATCAAGTATAAAAACATTTATACTTTTTCTGAATCACAGTACAGAAACAACATCAGTGAAGATTACAAATGATCTTCTTATGGCCTCTGAAGGTGGACTCATCTCTGTGCTAGACCTCAGTGCAGTGTTTGATACTACTGACCATAATATTTATTACAGAGATTAGAGCATTTCATAGGTATTAAAGGTACTGTGCTACAGTGGTGTGAATCATATCTATCCAATAGCCTCCAGTGTGTTCATGTAAATGGTCTTCTTCATGTTCATGTAAATGGTCTTCTTTACACACTAATTGCTAAACCTTCTCTTACAATGCCAAAAAGCTTGTTCTGTTATTGAGTCTTGTTTTGAGTGTCTGGTACCCCAGGTACTAACAATCAGGTGCCCGATTGGCACCTGATTAGCAGCACCTATGAGCATGGACCCTGCTACAGCGGTCAGTTGGTGTCTGCTCCAAGCATACAAAGTTTGACCGATTTAGATATGGCGTGTGCCACACAGCAACTTCAAGCTCTTGTCAGCTTGTCAAAGACAGGCTGCAAAGTGGACGTTCTAAAAAGACGACACCACAAGAAGACTGTTTACACACCCTGTCAGGACTTTGGAAGCTGTATCTTCATCTATAATCGTCTATAGATTTGCAGTCAAGGTTTGCAGGATCATATGGCTGACAGCTCTTTACCCAGATAATCCAGAACAGACTGCACACAGCCAATCTCTGGTCTCATAGTGCTGCCAGTCAGGCCTAACCTCAACCCAACTGACCTCAACGTGACTGAACGCTTGTAGGATCAGCTTTGGTGTGCTGTTCGTGTCAGAGTGACCAACACAACCACATTTGCGAGAAAGCAGTGTGTGGCCAAGATGGTGACCAGAATGAGCAGGAGGTACCAGGCTGCTGTGGCTGTGTTCTCTCCACATGCTACTAAGGCCACTTGTTTGTTAGATTAATAAATTTTTAAATTGCAAATATAAATTGTTTCTTCAGAAAAATCACACCAAACGTGAGTCAATAGCTGAATAAGATGTTTGGCTTCGACACTGAAGATTTGGCAAGTTTTTTGTGTGTGTAACCCACATTCTCAACTCTGCTCCTCAACCCACAAATGCATTTTCCTTACAAATGTGGCTCCATTAAAGGGGGAATGAAGAGGTTTTTCCCCCCGGTGTAGGATTATTAGCCAAGAAGCATTGTTACTATAAAGAAATAATCAACCACATGCAAATTTCCTTAATTTTTGTGCCAATTTTATTTACATTATACTTGCTTCCTAGGCAGTATTATTAAAAAGCAGCGTATAAATTTTCATTGCTGTGCAGGTGATAACCAAATTTATCTATCCATGATGCCTGATGACAAACATCAATTACTTAAACAAAAGAAATGTCTAAAAGACATAAAGGCCTGGATGACCTCTAATTTCCTCTAATTAAATAAAACTGAAGTTACTGTATAACTACAAATCTAACCAGATACTTACTCTGCATGGCATTACCTTGGCCTCCAGTAACACTGTGAGAAATTTGCACTTGCACAATCTCTCTAAAATTAGAAAACATCCTGTCTCAGAGTGAAAACTAGTTCATGCATGTATTACTTCTAGGCTGGACTACTGTAATTCATTATTATCAGGCTGTATGAAACTCAAAGCTCTGGCTCAATGGAAATGTTCACTTGATAGCAGATTCCAAAGCAGTTTGATATTTTTAGTTTATTTTCAATGAAATCAATTTGAAACACTCCTTCTAGCATTCAGTTTTTCAACATTGGCTCTTTTCAACATGAAATCCCAAATGCACTTTCAATTCAACTCTGTTTAAAGTTGAAATGGTCACATTCAGCCTTTGAAACCATAGCCAATTCAATAAACGACATATTTAAATCAAACTTGATATGATTTCATAACTGAAGCATTTTTTTTCACATTGATTTGCTGTTTATCCTGTTAATTTGACATATTATTTCCCCAGTAGCTATTTTCCCTCTGGTGGCTGGCTTCACCTCCCATTTTTGAAGTTGAGGTTTTTTTTTTTTTTTTGATTTTTTTTTTTTGATATAATTTAATCACTGGCTGAGCTTTTCACTACTAATCCAAATCAAAATAAAATAAATCCTCGATAGTTATTTCAATTGGTAGTTTTTTCCTTTTTTTAATTCACAGGTTTTGGGCTTGTTTCCTGTAGTTTATTTAATTTATTTATAAAGTGGGTTTGCATCATAACGGACATTTGATGATTGCTGAAGCAAGTAAAGCCATTATTCTTTGATTCACTGTGCAATTAACAAAAAGCTTTGGTGACAATTATATATAATTAGGAGTCAAGGTCAGTTTCACTCCAGTGCACAGAGGTAATTCATCAAAAGCCCTTTTAAATCCTGAAACGACAATAAAAGATATAATTACATGTATTTGTGTCATGCCAGCTCTCAAATACTGCCAGCTCTGCTATCAAAAGCTTATTCGTACGCTTTTGCTAAAAAAAAAATGTTTTTTTAAAAAAGCTAAAAGTATTTGTATTTGGATCACAGGTTGGGCTCTGATGAGGAGGTGCAGACAGGAGAGCAAACCTCAGGCTGCTGAAATCACACCTCAGCAGCTCAGTGCTGCCTGTAAGCTGGAGGTTTGCCGGCATTTCCCTTCTTGCTGCAAGATCAGTCACAGTTTTCACTGATTATGTTACAAAAACAGCATCATGTTGGATTCCCTCTGACTTCCCAGGCTTTCAATACATGGACAGCATTTTCCATCTTGCATGTAGGTGGCATTATATCTTCAGAGTACACAGTAATAGAACATAATAGAAGGCTTGGAACGTCAGTGTGAAAAATTTCCCTCTGTTGATAAACCCCTTGATTTAGCATACAATTCATTTATAACCAATCAGGGTCATTGGTTATTTAGGTACAGAGGTGTGAAGTACAAATACTTCGTCACTGTACTTCAGTAGAATTTTCAGGTAACTTTCAGGTACTTTCCTTGAGTATTTATTTTTCTGAGAACTTTTTCCATTTACTCCCTCCTTTACACAAATATCTGTACTTTCTACTGCTGACATCTCCAACACAGACTCTTAATTTTAGGTTTAGCACATCTGAGGGACGTTTTTATTTCACAACACTGCATGCCTTCAGACGTCAAACCGATTCGTGCCAAAACGGAAGGAACAATAACACATAAAAGGGAATTCTATACAAAGAGGTGAAGGAACCAAAACCATATGATTTATGCACCATAAATCATATGGTTTTGGTTCTACTCTGTCTTTGACTGCTCAGACAGAGTAGAAAAGCGCTATATAAGAACTGGTCCATTTACCATTTATCACGCTATACTCAGGGGAGAAGTGGGTTAGCCTGCCGTACTGTTGTGAATTCACGGTAAAGCTCAGTGATGGACTGGTGCACGGTGGCTGTGGTGTTCGGGGTACATCGAGTGTAGCAGAGATGAGTTTGAATGTAAGCTGATGATGCTGAGATTTGTTCACTGATTTCCACCTTTATGCAAAGTTTATACTGCTCAGTATGAAGGCAGTATAAACAGTATATTGTTAGTGTAGGGGGTGTAGGGGCTGGAAATCAGTCAAAACAGCTTGTGAAATACTGGCTTACATCTTGTTGAATTCAGTTGTGTAAATCCACAAAGAGCAGTAAACAGCAGCACAGGTCAGCTGATCACAGCCTGTACAGAAAATCCCACTTTAATCCCTAACTGCACTCATATTTCAGTTTAGGTGCTGAGGCAAAGTCATCCTCTACAATGTAGGCGGCAGCAAATAGAGCTATTTTGGTTTTTTAATTAATTTTCTTTTTCTCTGCTCATGTTTGACATAAAAGTGTTCAAGCTGAGTACAGTCATTAGATTTAGATGGAATTAAAGTTTGCATTCCCATGTACTAATATTGTTTTTTTGTTAAATTAATTTAGCATGCAGCTCAGTTAGCTTTGCATAAAAATAGCTGGTAGTAATGTCTTTCAATTACCCACTTTTTACTCTTATTTTAAGTACCTTTCAGAGCCTGTACTTCTTCACTTTGACTTTGTAAAGAAGTTGTACTGGTCCTTCAACTTTTGCCAGAGTATTTTTAATACAAGTATCTGTACTTCTACTTAAATACAGGATGTCTGTACTTTTGCCACCTCTATTTAGGAACAGCAACTCATGCTGCACTTCTCCACAAGGCACTTTTCTCTGTAGGAAGTTGATTAACCGCTCTTGCTGGAAGCGGAAGCGAATGAGTCTCTGCTCATGTTATGAGGCTACCTCCACCCCACAAAAGGGTCATTCCTTTGCTGTGGCACCTAAAAGGCCCAGAGGTCACAACTGTACCCGCAGCTGCCTGCTGATCTTTATTCAATGTGAATAATTTGCTGAAATAAAACCCTGTGTGACTGTGCAAGAAGTAACAGGGCACAGTCTATTTTAAATATTCGCCCTGCCACTGCTGCAAATTCTGCTTTGAAAAGTAGCCAAAACTGAGGCATATTCTGTGGAGATGAACTATATGTGAGTGAGGGAGAAATAACTAAAATACATCCAAATTTGTGCCACATTTTATTCCTGATCTTTGAGAGTGGGCTCAATGAGTTATCAATCAGAACAACATATTAGTGCATGAACTTAGATTAAGTGCTTTTAAGTTACCTAATTACAGGTGTCAAGATAATGAAGGTCATCACATAGGAAACAGCATGTGAGTACAGGGGAGTTTAAGTCAGGAAATGGACAAAAGCCCTTACTAAATAGCTCCACACTAGTGACCTCAGAGCTGCACCTTGGGCCTCCTGCCCACTACAACCACCTGTTATTATTATAATACAGCCCTCAAATGTATAAAACAGCTGTCAGCCAGTTTCCAGCCACTGGGTGTCCACCCTCCTTTTCCAGGGGTGTATCAGCTTTCCACTATAGACACGCCCCTGTGACTTAATTGCAGAGTGTCACCAAGAAATGATGCTTTCTTTCCCAAAACTTTGACTTGTATAGACCTTAAAATAGCTTTGATAGCTTTTGTGCTTTAATATTTTCACCTGCTGAAATATAAAAACTTGATTAAAGTTAAGGTTTGAAAATGTAAAGTAAAATTTTTTGAAAAATTACAGATACCAAAGCAGATGTGCAGGTTGTGTCTGATTCTGAAAGAAACTAATTTTGCATTTATTGTTTGCTGAAATGTTGTTCGTTCAGTCCTACATTTTTTTATGTCAGGTTACAATTTAATATTTTCATTTATGCTGTAAATTTTCATATTGTGCAAAAGTCTCGAGCCACCATCATTTCTTTGTATTTTGCACAGGAGAAGCCAGACTTTCACCAGCTGTAATTTTTTAAAGTCTTATCCAGGCTTCATGAAAGTCTTTAAAAGTTGTTCTTTGGCTGCTTTTAAGTTCATTTTCAGTCCAATCCATGTACCTTAGGATTAACTTTTTTTGTTGTTGTTGTTTGTTTGTTAAGCCTTTTAATAATAAACTATGAATTACTCAAACAAAAGGGCACCTAAAAATGTATTTTATGGAGTGATGAATACAAATCTTTCTTTGTCTTAACACCAGTTTTATTAAGATACTCTGGAGTGCAAACTTTTAAAATATGCTTTTTTTTGGTATTTTTGTCTGCAGGAAGAAGTGTCTTATTTCACACCTGATCATTAAGCTGTGAAAAAGTTTCACTGCGATGCAAATGGTGACGGCTGAATAACAAGCACTAAAACAAGAAAAGCAGACATCTCTTAGGCCCCAGTTACACGACTCCGTTTCCAGTGGAAATCCAATAACCAATTCACGTTTAAATGTCACTTTTTGCTTAAAAACATCAGCAGTGCGTTAAATAATCATTTTATGCTGTCATGCTCATTAGTCAGCAGTAACCACTGAGTACAAGCAAGCTGTTTGGTGTGCACATCCTACTTTATTTGCCTCAAGCAAATGTGGATTGCCTCAAAATATTAAGTTAAGGATGCCATCATTTTTGTCCAGGTCAGTTTCATGAGTTTGTTTGTTTTTTTTTTAAATAATTCTGAACAATGTCTGATTTTCATTAGTTAATTTTCTGTAAATTTTTATTTATTATTAATTTTGTCATTTTCAAGTTAGTTTAATGTTGTCCACATCTGTGTGCACTGCAAGCTCACCAGATTTTTTACTCATCCCACTGGCTACTAGAGTCAGGGGCACAGACATTTTCCAGGTGTTCTGACACAGGCAGTTGCAAAGCTGTCTGCTAGGCTTTATATCTGTTAATAGAAGTCATTACCTTAAAAACTGTATGGTTTGTTATCTGGTACCAAGAGGTTTGTGCTTTAGTTTTTGGTAACTGAAATTCTAGTATTTCATTAGTCTGTTACTTTGCACAATGTAGAAGCAAAGGCAATGCCACGGGGCCCACAAATTAGGAAGGACCCAGTTAAAATGATGATCCTCCTCTTAATTACATTGGATGTTCATATGCACATTTCCACTGTGTGTTTGAGTTCTAGCTTGTGAACCAAAACCTCTGTTTAAGCAGTATATATTTTCCTTATGAACTGAATTTTAGCTTTGCAAATATAATTTTACACTCCACTCATTAAAATAAGTACCTCTTCTGAAAGGTTTTTATTGGTGGAGAGGCGCTACTTTTACTTCCTGGCCTTGCTCCTTGTCATTTGTGCAAAATGCCGGCAACCTGTTGACATCAACTGTGCAGCAATTAGTTTTTCAGTGAGGTCTAGTGGTTCATTGGGAACATTAGCATTATAAATTATTTCAATAAAGAGAGATCATTAGGAGGAATTGGACATGATTTATTGATATACAGAATTCAATCAAGCAATTGTTGATTAGCCTCTTATGGCCCATCACAGCAAAACAGAATCCCAGTAGTTAAGGCAGTACCCCCTGAAGTCTAGACCTTGGTGGTGGTGAAGATAAAGATGGAGTCTTGGATAAAGCGATTTGATGGAGGTGGAGACAGGGAAGAGGTGGTTTGCAAGGGAGAATGCCATGTAAGCAGTGAGATTTAAAGTATGCAATGTTGAGGCTGATTGGCTTGAAGAAGGTGGGCAGAAAGATGATTGGACTAGAGCAGTGCTGTTTTCGTTCATGATGATGATGATGATGAAATTATTTTGTTGATGACCCTTTTTTTCATGACGAAAACGAGACGATGACAAGATAAACATGGCTCTTCGGTGATTAAAACATGACGAGACGTCTGTGAGTTTTCGTTGACAAGACGAAACTAGACGAGAAGGTTGATGGATGTTCGTCAGTCATCCAAAATGCATGACATGTCTGCCTATTGTGCTTGTCAGTCAGAAGCTAAAACCTATCAGTAACGCTGCTGCTTCCCATCTATTTTTGGTCACGACCACCACCTCCATTACTTTAATCCACTCAGTCACAGGACGGGCCAAAATTGAAGACACAGTCTGAGTCGTGGGCCAAACAGGATTAGAAATAATAATTTTAATCAGCAATATGAATGTGAATGGCCAGAATACAGCAAATTCTTCCTCAACACAATAAATAAAATATAAAATTAGAGTTTTCTTCAAAAATAACACCAGAAAAAATGAGAATATTTCAAGCTGATGAAAATTTGCAAAAATTTCAGGTAAAAACTGAATTTCTGCGCTTCACAGTCAGAAAAACGCTGCGTAAACTGCGCAGTGTGTCCAGCTTATCAGCAAAAAGCGCAGCTGCAAACACAGCGGCGGAGACACCCGTAATCACGCGGTCCCGTCCCTGAAGCTGCACGGACGTGTGGATGCTTCTCACACAGCCACCTTTCACCCCCGAGCCCGAGCTGAGACTTTTCCTTTACTTTTCATGAACTTGACAGATTTCCTCAGGTAGCTCAACGTACCTGTGTGATAAGGCACGTCACCAAACTCAGAAGCTCCTCTGAAACTGCCGGTGACTTAAAGCTTTGCCTCTTATAAAGTTCACCGTCTGTGTTCCGGTGCTCATGGCGTGTTCTGTCTTCAGGACTTTGCTGCGCAGCGTTTCCTGCTGTGTGACGCAGTGATGCACTGTCAGCTCACCTGTGCAGGTCTCCCTCTGCATCTTCTCCCGCATCCATCCCGCCAATCCACTCTTTTCCCCGCACATCACAGGCGGGGAAAAGAGACAGACCGTTTTCCTCCGATGTCAGCGATCAGGTCCTCTGCCTCCCACCTGTTTGGAAAATCCCTGTTTTCCACTTTTCATTTGGCCATTTTTGGGGGTCAGACAGCTTAAATGTCACTGTAACAACTGCTCACCAATGTTTTTATCAGCTGATCACTGATCACTGAGTCACTGGCAGCGTGAAAAACAGGTTAGAGCACAGGTCGTGGCTTTCGCAGCAGCTGTTGCAGTGCATTTAGGATTTGTAGTATAAGTGGTGAAGTGCTTTACCCGTGTTCTATTAATATAAACTATATGAAAACATATAAAGCTGTATAAAGTTATATGGCGGGCCTGACGCTCCCTGCAGGCCTTGAGTCTGAAACATGTGCTTTAATCATTGATGGACCATGGCGGACGCTGCATGAAGGAGTTGGTGGACGCAAACCGAGAATATATCTATGGACTTATTTTCAGTGTTACACATTTGAAAGGAAAACCGAATGCATTGTCAAGGGAGACGGCGGTAACTGTGTATCAAAACTTCGTGGAAAAAATACCACAAATCTTCAGCACCTCAAGGCTCACCACGCTGATATTTTGCACTAGTTAAAGATAGCCTGGTGTTGTGTGGTGTCTGTTTTTGTATATAATATGCAACTTAATTGCCCTGGCAGACAAGGTTAAGTTAAGCACGTGTTCCTCATCCATTGCTTATATTTTGGGCATATGTATGTTCATTGCACTTAAGGAAATTCTGAGAAATAAAGGCCCAATTGCCAAAGTGAGAATGTTTTTGTTTGTTGCGTTTTTGGAGTAATTGATTCCACTTTTTTTTACCACTTATTTGTTAAAAATATGCAGTTATACCATAATATGTCTGTGTGATGTATCGAGAAGCCAGTCCATTGTAAATGTTAAATGTTTACCAAATGAGGAATATATGATATGATATGATATGATATGATATGATATGATATGATATGATATGATATGATATGATATGATATGATATGATATGATATGATATGATATGATATGATATGATAATGTAGTTTCTATTTTGGTCATGGACCAGCAAGGTTGCAGTGCTCTGGGAGTACGGATTGATGGCCCATTGTTACGAGCCATCCAGTCCCTGTACAATCATAGTGAAGGCTTGGTGTTTACAGTGATATACAAAGGTTTGGGAAACCCTGATAATTTTCATGAGTTTCCTTTATAAATCATTGGTTGTTCAGATCAGCAGCTTCAGTTAAATCTATCATATAGCAGATGAACACAGTGATATTTGAGAAGTGAAATGAAGTTTATGGGATTTACAAAAGTGTGCAATAATTATTTAAACAAAATTAGGCAGGTGCATAAGTTTGGGCACCCCAACAGAAAAATGACATCAATATTTAGTAGATCCTCCTTTTGCAGAAAAAACAGCCTCTAAATGCTTCCCATAGCTTCCAATGAGAGTCTGGATTCTGGTTGAAGGTATTTTGGACCATTCTTCTTTCCAAAACATCTCCAGCTGAGTCAGGTTTGATGGTTTCCGAGCATGGACAGCCCGCTTTAAAAATCACACCACAGATTTTCAATAATATTCAGGTCTGGGGACTGAGATGGCCATTCCAGAACGTTGTCCTTGTTCCTCTGCATGAATGTTGAAGTATCCAGTCCTGGTGTAACTTCAACTTTGTCTCTGATTCTTGAACATTGTTCTCAAGAATCTGCAGATATTGACTGGAATCCATGCGACCCTCCACTTTAACAAGGTTCCCAGTACCTGCACTGGCCACACAGCCCCACAGCATGATGGAACCGCCACCAAACTTTACTGTGGGTACCAAGTGTTTGTCTTGGAATGCTGTGTTCTTTTTCCTCCATGCATACCGCCCCTTGTTATGTCCAAATAACTCAGTTTTAGTTTCATCAGTCCACAGCACCTTATACCAGAATGAAGCTGCTTGTCCAAATGTGCTTTAGCAGACCTCAGTGACTCTGTTTGTGGTGTGTGTGCAGAAAAGGCTTCTTCTGCATTACTCTCTCATACAGCCTCTCCTTGTGCAAAGTGCACTGAATAGTTGAACGATGCACAGAGACACCATCTGCAGCAAGATGATGTTGGAGGTCTTTGGAGCTGCTCTGTGGGTTGACTATGACTGTTCTCACCATCCTTCCCCTCTGCCTATCTGAGAGTTTTCTTGGCCACTTCGGACCTTAACTAGAACTGTACCTGTGGTCTTCCAGTTCCTCTCTATGTTCCTCACAGTGGAAACTGACAGCTGAAATCTCTGAGAGAGCTTTTTGGATCCTTCCCCTAAACCATGATGTTCAACAATCTTCGTCTTCAGCTCATCTGAGAGCTGTTTTGAGGCTCCCATGTTGCCACTCTTCAGAGAAGATGCAAAGAGGAGAAACACTTGAAACTGGTCACCTTAACCGTTTCTCATAATGGGATTCACCTGTGTATGTAGGTCAAGGGTCAATGAGCTTACAAAACAAATTTTGTATTCCAATAACCAATGATTAATAAAGGAAAACCATGAAAATTATCAGGGGTCTCCAAACTTTTGCATACCACTGTAACCAGCTGTTTTTCTGAAACAGTTTGGCTGCATCAGCTCGGCTGTTCTGCAGAAAAGGTTGAGCTTTTGTCATAGCTTTGGCAGCAGCATAAGCAGCATGTCATCTCCAAATTGCCATGACATTTATGCCCATGATGAGTGTATATAAACTTCTTACCACAGCTGAATAAAGAAAGAGCAGGAAGAGCATATATGAAAAAAAAAAAATTCTGAGCCAATTTCAAACACTGAATTCATAGGTGTTTTCATAGCAGTTTTTACTTCACGGTCTGTTGATAACAGTAGTTAATTCTGGAAGTCTGCAAGCTATTTTAATTTACGACTTTACAGTGAGCATCCATCTGTCCACCTTCCAATTATCCAATTCAGAGTCACGGAATGTCAAAATCAAATGTCATCACAGACAGTGTATGGTTGTAAAATTCCCAAAGTTTAGTATTACTGTTTCAAATGCAATTCTTTGTTGAAGTCCTGTTTAATTGTCTCACTTTTGATAGCGGTCAGTAAATATTGCCCTAGCTTTAATGAAGTTAGCAGTAGCCACCCAGATATAACACATGCACAGTGGTGCCTTTGGTTTAAGTCTTTGAAAATATGGCAAGAAGGCAGTGAAAGTGCTTCAGAGATTTTTCATTAATCTGGAGTTTGTTTGTATTTACTTCATAGGAGTACTGAGAGAGACCTGATCAAACATGGTTACCTTTGCTGCAGATCATGCCAAAACAAGATTGCTTCAAGACCACCACCTCTCTTTTATTGTTTTACTTTTTTTTTTTTTTAACAACGCTATTTATCTCTGTAGTAAACAACACAGCAAAAAATAATAAAGCAGCATGCCATTACACAAACGGTGCATGTATTTATGACTTTGGTGTGACTTCTTATTCATAAGAACTGAGCATACCAAAATAAACATTGTTCATTCTCACTGTGTTTGGAACATTTACTTTAAAACTTGGAAGTGCATGTAAATGCACACCTGCTTTATAAACATGCAAACTCAACAGTCAGGGCATGTTCTAATTCGTCTTAGTTCCTTTATGTGATAGAAGGTGGTGTGCATGTACAGCAGAAAGTAGAAAAAAAGTGCACCAAGATTTTCACATATTTTTGGAAACAACAGCAAGTGCAACAAGCTTATTTTTCAGCTTTTGTGCAATAAACCCATCTGGTACTTCAAACTGATTAACACATTGACTGAGAAGTATTTGTAGCTACTCTTGGACACTAGCCTAAATGACAGACGCCACATGGAAAATCTTTTTTTTTTTTTCATGTGAACCAGGGGGGAAAAAATCAAAACGTTTGAAGATTTAGAAACATTAATAAAAGAGCCTCCTATATTAGAATGAAAAGCAAATATTTCAAATTCTGAACTGATTTATCTGCCATAGCCATGCCACAGTCATCCATTCAAATAAATTAGTGGCATTGACCACATTAACGCCTTTGAGCAGGAGGTCAGATTTCTCTGACTTGCTCCAGTAAGCAGCACTTGTTGGCCCTCAGAAGGATTTAATCTACTCTTGTTCAATTAAATCAACTTTTTCTTGCAAAATATTAGCAATGTAGTAGTGTGAAACATCACATTAGAACTAGCTGGAAGTGTCAGAAGTGTGATAGTTACTGTATATTGATCAAAGAGGAGCTTTCTCATTGTCAAATCGTAGCTGAAATGGAGGGCAGTGCTTGGCACTCTAACACTTCTATACATCTAAAACCAAAAGTTTTTAGATGACTTTGGAGTCTTGAGTTCTTTTCTTAGCAAATTCTGTATCTATGATTAAAGTTGTTTTTCAGACAATAGTCAGTAAAGGTTCTTTCAGAAGGCAGTTGTCTAGCTGTGGTCTCAGAGGATGAATAGCATCTTTAAACTTCTCCAGAGGGGAAACAAAGCCAACCACTGGGTGTGGGCAAACACAGAACAGCGTTTCACATTAGAAAAGTGGAACACAGTCTTATTTACTGATACATCTAAGTAAGAAATTAGTGGTGATACCAAAGTGTGTATGTAAGGGGACAAAGCAGAGAGAGAATGACCAAAGTCACAGTGAAACATGGCGTTAGAATATTCAAGTCTGGGGTGTGTGCTACTGTTTAGGAGGGGTGGGTAATACAGCCTCATAGTTATATCACGATATCTTATTTCAAGAAAATTTAGGATGACAATATTTCTGATATTATTTAAAAAAGAACAGTTTATTAATTCTCCCAGTTTGGAGGAAACAACATGTGTAAGCAAAGTGAATGAAGGTCATGGTCCATCCTTGTTTTCCAAGTTACTGTTACTGATGACACACTGCCTAATTTAAAGTCTGACTCTATTAAAACAAGGTGCCTGCAGCACCAGTGTTATACTACAAAAACAGTGATGAAAGTAAATTAAAGGAATGCCTTAAAAACATCAGATCTTAATAGGAAAAAAATCATGCTGGATAGCTATACTGATATGGACTGGGTAACGTTAGGAATGAAAGGAGCCACATCGTTTGATGGAAATGAAAATAATTAACCTACAGAGGGCTGAATTAAAAGACATCCAAGAAATCAAAGTGAAAAAATTATGTGGCAGGCTATTCTATTTTGCCAAAATTTCAACTTAAAATGTCGGGGCATGCTCCTAATGAGAATATGGATGGTGTCCTTTGGGGATCTCCTCCCACATCTGGACCTGGAGGTCCTGGACAGTCTGAGATGCAACCTGGCGGCATCGGATGGACTGAAACATAATGTCCCAGAGGTGTTTTATTAGATTAGGTTAGGTGAGCGTGGGGGCCAGTCAACAATATCAATTCCTTCATCCTCCAGGAACTGCCTGCATACTCTTGCCACACAAAGCTGGGCATTGTTGTGCACCAGGAGGAAGCATGGACCCATTGCACCAGCATAGGGTCTGATAGTGGGTCCAAGGATTTCATCCTGATACCTAAAGGCACTCAGGATGCCGTCGCCTAGGCTGTAGAGGTCTGTGTGTCCCTCCATGGATATGCCTCCCCTGTCCATCACTGACCCACCATCAAACCGGTCATAATGAACGATGTTACAGGCAGCATAATGTTGTCCATGGCTTCTCCAGACCCTTCGATGTCTGTCACATGTACTCAGGGTGAACCTGCTCTCCTCTGTGAAAAGCACAGTTTGCCATCGGGCCCTCGGGCCACTCTCATGAAGTCTGTTTTTGACCTGCTAGAGGTCATTTTAATTATTGTAGGGTCTTTTACTTTACAATATAAAGTGCCTTGAGGCAACTGCTTATTGTAATTTGGCACTATATAAATAAAATTGAGTTGAATTTAACTGATTTTTGTAGAACTCTGGTTGTGGCTCATCGTACTCCTTCTTGCACAAAGAGCAGATATCCATCCTGCCGATGGGTTAAGGACCTTCTACGGATCAGCTCTCCTAACTAACTGCCTGCCTCCTAGCATGTCCTCCATAGACCCTTTTACAGTTTGTAAACAATAATGTAGGTAATGATACGCGCGCACTTTGGAAACAGAAATATGGCTGAGTGTAATAGAGTTTCAAGCTACGAGAAGGGATTATCAACCAAAGATCGTGAAAACTACCTGCAAAAATTAACTTTGACCACCGGCAACTGACTCCCCGATCCCCATGTTACGTTAGCAAGTGGCCCAATATCCAGTGGCCAGATATATACTGTACATGTATTTGGTGGAGAAACCCAGTGTATACACCAGAGAAGTTACATAAATACAGGTCACTGGATGCTTACAATTATGTTGTCTGTGGTCATGTACAGACTCGGCGTTTTGTGTTTTGAAGGCAGAAGTTCTTCCAAGTCAAAGACAAAGAAACAGGACCGCTGTGTATGAGGCTCGGGTCATTGTAAACAGGTCAGAGAACTGCGTCCTCACAGCGGATTGCACCTGCACGGCAGCGTGAGGACTACAAAGGAAAAAAAAGTATACTGTTCCAGTCACACTGTCAGACACGCTCAACCATTCATATGTGAGTCTGCTCAAACTTTTGACTGGCGCTGCATATTCTAATCTATAGTGCGATTAAATATTAATTTAAAAATCAGGACTCTCTGAGTCCAGCGATGCCTCACCTGTAAACAGCCAGTCACACTACAGTTTAAAAGCCAAATAGACTACCAGCTAATGCTGTTTACTTTGGATATTAGTATTTATCTAAACTTTTGCTTTTAGTAGAGTAGAAATTCTGACAGCCAAACACACAACAGCCAAACATTTTGATGCCGATATCGCTTTTAAATCACGTTTTACCGCTGCAGTCTCCTTGTTCTTATTGGACTGAATGGAGTAGCAGTTCCCTTCCGTTGCCAGCATTCGCGCGCATCCTTTGATGACGTAGGCTGTAAAAGGGTCTATACTCATGAGACTGTGCTAGGAGACACAACAAACCTGGCAATGGCACATAATGATGTGCTATCCTGGAGGGGTTGGACTACCTGTGCAACCTCTGTTGAGTTTAGGTATCACTTCATGCTACCAGTAGTGGCACTTACCCCATCTGAATGCAGGGGACATTTGTTTACTTTTGGGTCGCATATCACCAGATGCTCCTTAACAGCCTGATTGTACTCAATGGTGTGTTTTTTATGTCAAGTGATGAAACACATTTGTTGTTTCCATCTTTAGTGGGAACAGTTTTCTTACATAGTTTAGAAAGTACTGTGTTTTGTTGGAGGTTGTTGAAGTAGCTTCTCTTTTAGGTACTTAATCATAATCAGAGGCTGACACCTGACTCTTGCTCACCAGATATGCATGGGCTTGTCATATTGTTGAACACTAGGGAATGATATATATATATATATATATATATATATATATATATATATAATATGAAAGCATAAAAATTTATATTAGTATTATTGCAGATGATATGACATGATTTAGTTACTCTCTAGTTGGACATCTGCATTAAATTCACTCCACCTTGACCATTCTACAGCATCCTGCTCCGCCCTTTAGTTTGGTTTTTATGGAAAATGATTTATAGTGCAGCTGGCTGATGAGCCCAAACACACCTCAAAGCTGTAGAACTGCTTAAAGACCAAACACTGCCACGGTCTTTGTTCCACATCTAATCGCTAATCTCAGCCTCACAAGATTATTGGTGTGACTGAACACTGACACCCCTTTCAAACAAAAAAAATTTTTGCAGTTTTTTTCTCATTAACCCTCTACAGTACAGCAATGGAGCAGATGTCACTAGATGAGCTTGCTTTCTTATTTCTTCCCTTGTCTCACATTGTATATCTAGGAATGTAAAACAAGTTTACCAAAGATTAGAAAGCAGTGCTAAGGTTAGTGACAAAGTAATGATTGATTTTTAATATCTTTCATTATATCTCCTTAAAGTGATGGATAGAATTGGCTGAGATGATAAACAGTTGCATATGTTACAGACGGAAGAGACAATTTCAAAACGCATCATCACAGTCATTCGACCTACAGTAGGAATGAATACAGTAAATACTAAGAGTTTCTGAATTTAATAGTTTTTTCATTTTTGGGAGAAAAAACTTAAATTCACAAAAAAAATTAAACAATCAAACAGTTATCGTCACTTGTCTCAGACTTTTGGATCCTGCTGTATAAACTAAAACCATATTGATATTTACAAATATCAGAGCATTAGCTCTAACCTTTAGGCATCAAAAAGGCACAAAGTGAAATTTCCATTTGAACAGTGGCCAAGGTGACGCTAGCAAAGGGACTGAAGATGATACGCTTGGCTTTTTAATCTAAATGCACTTGGAAATCATTCTTTTGGTCCTTTGATTTAAATTGTTATCTTTTTCTAATTCCCATAGAAAATGTTGAGTTTTTAAATGGATGTTTTCATTGGTCAAGAAAGAACACAATTAATTTACTGTCAGGAAGTATTCTTTGTGATCATGCAGCACAGAGTCACATAAAAGGATGTGGACAATGAAACAGGCCTACTTTTATTCACATTTTAAGGGGATGGTACATTATTTAAATGGCGATCACTCTGGCTGTTGCTTCGAAAATGTAATTGCTCGTTACAGAGAAGTGACTGAAAAAACACTCTCAAATGT
This sequence comes from Pterophyllum scalare, assembly GCA_024447675.2. NCBI lineage: Eukaryota > Metazoa > Chordata > Actinopteri > Cichliformes > Cichlidae > Pterophyllum > Pterophyllum scalare. The sequence goes on along the minus strand of JAMQGT020001359.1, from coordinate 104,092 downwards.
GAACTACCTTGTTTCACATTTCAAACCAAAAGAAAAAACCAAGAAAGAAAAAAGTTTTCGTCAGAAGTATCTTTTAGAAGCTCAGCCTTTGCTGTGCTGTTTTTGTGGCGTTCCTGTTTCTATTAGATAGTAATTAGCCAGGATTGAGAGTAAAGAAGCACAAGAGAAGGAACGGGGTGCAAACCGCAGAATATGTTTCTTTGTGACGGGATAAAACATAGCGTTATGCGCAGCACATCCAGCGTGACATCCTGGGTTTAATCAGCTGTATATGACAGTGCCTGGGAGTGTCATTGTTCCTGAGGCAGCAGCCTTCCATTAGCAAGCTCTTTAAACATCTGCCAGGAGCCACATGAAGAGTCTATATTGTCTGGGCTCACTATATATCAAGCACTGCCTCTGACAATATCCCTCCTTTCTACTATCTGTCTCTTTCTCTCTCATCTCGGGCCACCTACACAACCCCCACCCCACTTCCTTCCTCTATCCCCCCAACACCACCTTTACTCATTTCATCTTAGGCGCTCAATTCTTCCCTTCCCATCAGATTAGCGTTGGCTGGTTCATTCTACCTTCTGTCTAATTGTCAGTGGTGCACGTTCACATTCCACATATGAATGTGCATAGGTGTGTCTGTGCAACATGTTTGCTTCACAGTTCTCCCACTCTCCCCACGGCCGCCAGCTGCCCATCTTGTCCTATGAAATCCCAAATGCAACATATATTCATTTGAAAGGAGCAATTTTGGGTGCGATTGGAATTTGCATTTACCCACTGCCATAAATGTCAGTTTCAGCAGAGATAAGTGGAGCGCTATAAAATGTACATGTTGTTCAAAGCCGAGGTACCACTTATTTCCATATCATCTGTCAGCATTAGTTACATCAGCTGAATTCACACAAATTATGTCTTCCCCCTCCGCTTCCTGCTCAGATAGCAGGCATCTACTGTGGACTGGAGCCCGGCTGAGTGCTTGATGGACTGCTATTGGTGCATGAAGTGAATACCCCAAGCAGCTATCAGGTAGCAATATATTATAAACAAATAGCCGAGATGGGGTGATTTTTATGAAGTCTTCATCTTGCTTTACAGTACCTGTCTCACAGATACAGAAGGAGCAGGATTGTAGGATGTCAGCTGGAGGTCAGCAGAGATTTGGCTTGAGGGAGCAGTCTGGTCTCCAAAAAAGCTTATTGCTTGCACAGTTTTACACCCACTATGCTTTAACATCACAGCACTGTAGCTGCTGCCTTGGTACCCACTATTGAGAAGGGAGAGTGTTATTGTCTGTTTGTACAAATACACTCAAGGGATACTGCTTTTGTCCTCACTGCAGTAAGTAAACTTAGTGCTTTGTTTACAGCTCCATCCTATCTCTGCACGTCTCCACAATGAGAGTTTTAATTGTGGCGAGTGTGTAAATGAAATAAAATTAATGCCATCAGCTGTGAGCAGAGGCAGATTTGTGGGTTGTATTTGGGGTTTTTTCTGCAGGCTGCTGTGAGAAAAGGAGCAGTTTTAGGCAGGGGAGAGTAAGAGAAGAGAGCTATGGCTAACACTTTGAAAGTCAGAGGTTGCTGTTTGTCCGGGAGTCAGCAAGCCTCTGAATGCCAGGCTGAGTGTGGCAGAGATGACAGCCGGGAAGCTAATCCTCTGAAATAATTTGGTCGGCAGTCTCTGAACTTCCACATTATCTTTCTCTGCATACGGCTGATGATTTAAACGCCTCAGTCCACTTTTGACAGGTGAATACAGGCCTGAATCAGCTTTTCTAATAGGTAAATGTTATGAACGAGCTCCATGTTTTGGCCTCCAGTTTGAATTTTCTTGTATACAGAAGGTGTGAGGGACCTTTATTTTGAGATAAGGGAAATGACAGACCAAGCAGCCAAAGCCACAGAACCAAAATATGCTTGCACACTGGTTTCAAGGTAGGGAGGGATGGTGGATGGCATTATTTGCTGGTTCCTCATCACTACACACACCACAACAGATAACTTCATTTCATATGTTCCCTTAAGAATTCAGCCGGTGTAAATCACCTGCTTGGCACCAGCAAGGAATTGTTTATCTCATCAAACAAATAAATAAACATGTCAGAAAAGCAAAGAGGGAAGAAACAACTCCCAAAAGTGATAATACTGCAATCTCAAAATGAGAGAGTCCTTAACAGGCTGTTACAGGTTCACTGAACTCAGTAATGATGAAAATGCTTGATGAAAAGACTGTTTCTGTGGCTGAGTACAAGGGGAAAATTAATGCCACAATGTGTTACCATACTAAAAATTAATCTCCATCTCCACCAGGCCTTGTTGATAAAAAGTTTTCACTTATGTGAACAGATGGAAGCTTTAATAAGGCTTTCATCACAGATATATGACTGTGAAGCTGGTAATAATTTAAAGGCAAAAAAGCTTTCAAACCCATTGTTGCAGCTTACCCGTCAGTGCAGTGTCAGTCTGTTGCAGACAAGACCCACAGGCAGCAGACGAGGCAATTCCAGAAACTGTCATGGGAGAAATGGCTCAACAAGTCAATAACCTCAAGCCAACTAAATGGTTCCAATTTTAGTTCAGATGCAACTTTTAAACTATGTGTAATACAGTACAGGCTTTGTTTTAGCTATCTTACAAGTAATCCTGCTGAGCCTAAAGCTCATGCATCAGACTGCTCTAAATGCTCTCTTTCCCCCTCTTGTTTATTTTTTTCTCTCTTGGCTCTGTATGATGTCAATCATACCCACAATATGGCTATTTCAGACACAAAGCTTTTTGTTTGGGAGTGTCAGCCAATTTAGAACAAAGTTGGATTAAGGGGATGAGAAAAGGAGCTACCAAGGCCCAGTATAAGAATAAAAAGGGATTATTTTGAACTATGAATCATACAAAGCTACTCTAGAGTCCAAGAGTACAAATATGGAGTTGGGAATTTCTGAGTCCCCTTTAGCTAATCTGTAATCACCTTTGAAACCAGTGCCCTTAATATAGTTATGTTTATAACCACTGACAGTCATAAGACAATAATCAATGATAGCTGGCAGCAAATGAGTCCAAACTCATTCCCAACTTGTCACATTTGGACACTGTACCTCTCATCCTACCTACAAAACCTTACGGCTTATTTCCTCTTAAAGCATTATTAGTTGTGTAATTAATATAATGTAAAGAAAAAGTATTGTTGATTTTTGTTATTATTTTTGCAAAGTTACAATAATTGTACAAATTTTATAAAACCAAAATCTATACTTTTCTTTTATGCAACTTTCAGCTTTTACCCACAGTGCAATCCACATGAATACTTAAAGCTGATTAACTGTTCTTTGACTCTGGTGTCACTTAGTATTTGGTAATTTCAGGTAAAACTTATGCTGTATTTATATGATAAAATAAACACACAACCAGCCCAGAGACGTAATCTCTCCAGCGTGTCCTAGGTCTGCCCTGGTGCCTCCTCACCTCCTCCTAGGATGTCTGAAACACCTCACCTGCAAGGCTCGTAGGAGGCAACCCAGTCAGATGTCCAGACCACCTCAACGGGCTCCTTCCTTGTAGAGGAGTAGCACTGTAGATCAACCTAACTTGACAGACCGTTACAGTGCCCACATTACTGCAGATGCTGCAGCAATCCATCTGTCAAACTCCTGCTTCACTCTCCCCTCACTCATGAACAAGACCCCAACATACTTAAACTCTTCCACTTTGGACCCCAACTCAATCCTGACCTGGAGTGGTAACTCCACCCTTTTATAGCTGAGAACTGTGGCCTCAGACTTGGAGGTGCCTCATCCAGCCACTTCTCACTCAGCCGCGAACCATCCTAGTGCAAGGTGGATGTCATGACTCGCAGAGACGAGATCCTAAAACCACAAAACCCTCCACTCTCTACACCTTGGATGCACCTAGAAATTCTTACCATAAATATTATGAACAGAATCGGTGATAAAGGCCAGAACTGACTGGATACTCTGGGAAGTTCCCCACCAGATAATAAATCAGTGATGGCATCTGAGTCTTCTTTACAATGACACCATGCCTTACCCTTGGATAGTGTGTATTACTTTAACACAGGACCCATGGCAAATATTAAGTTAACAAGTAGTTAAATTTATTATAACCGCTCAGGTGGAATTGGGTTCTTTTGGCTGGGACTCCCAAACATCTGTATTTTTAAAAACCACCAATTAAAGCAGAAATAGATAAAAAATGAATACATCATAAGGGACAAACTAACTGACAGAGTCATAAAAATAAACCTCTGGGCTCTGAACAGACCCCAGTCAGAAGGATGAGGGTTAAACATATTGAATATGCGGGATTAATGTTGCAAACGGTTACATTTTACACCACAATCTTTTTCTCAGCCCAAATAAGCAATTTTGGTGTCTAACTAAACAGCAAGCAGCAAACGCAATATGAAATACCAATGAAATGTTTGCCAAAGGGTCACAAACTGCAGCCTCTTGGCTGACAGTCTTGTCATTTGTAAGTGAGCAATTAGAAAGCCAGACTGGAGTTTCCCAGCTACCATTTGGTACCCCGGTATCACCCACAGATATACTAAGGAGAACTGGACAGTATGGGAAACATGGTGTCAGATTTATTAGTGTTAAAGTTGCTAAGTACTGCTTTTGCTGGAATAAATATAAATATATAACTATAACTGTATATTTGTGAGTTCATCACTATAAGTGACTGCATTCACATTAAACAGTAATAGGATCCATTTAACATGTAGAAATACTCTAAAGATGTCTGCAGCAATTTCTGAATCTCTTTGTCACGTGTCTACAGTCTCTGTCCATCATGAGCAGCTTTGTAACTTCTCATCTTCTGAATTTGGTTGCAGCCCAGGCTTCAGACCTTCATTTAGGTCCTTTAGTCACTCCGTACAGTACATCTGCAACACTGTAGATAGCCGAGCACCTGACTGTGATGAAAGCCAGATAACATCATATTTGGTGCACTCAATATTTCTTAAACATGAGGGGATGCAAGCATCAAATGACTTATATCCAAACTTATTATCAGTGATGTGCAAGTGGCAGAATGAACAATTCAAATCGAAAAGCCTTTGCTTCAGAGGCAATTTTTTCCCCAAGTTAGGCTGAACAGATAAACCAGCTCTGCCCTGGAAAACACATTTGCTGGTGTCTACAGGAGTGCAGGCATTTTGGACAAATTGTCTAAAAAGAATATCTTTTGGCTCCTGGATATGTTGCTACATTGCAGTACGTCATTACAGCAGACAAGAACTCCAAAAACATGGATGAAAGACCACAGACCTTCAAACGCTCCACACATCATGGGTTTTGTGTATCAAGCAAGGATTTTGTTGCCTGAATCAGACACCACCTATACCGGCTGCTTGGCAGCTGCTGTGCTTTTCTTCTTCTCCTCCTCCTCACCTCACCCAGACTTAGTAGGCCGAGGACTTCGGGAGTCCCTCAAGTTATCTCAGCAGAATGGATAGACACAAGCTTCCCACTTTCCCCGGATGACTCAAGTTTTAATAATGTTTGGTTCTCTATAACCTGCTGTGCGTGTGAAAAGTTACACAGGTTTTGTTTTTTTTTTTTTTGTTTTCTTTGGCAGAGTCTCTACCTACTGCTGAGCTAAATTATGAATCACTTGCTGATATTTGGAAATATATTATTAAAAGGCCGCACACCTCCACAATATTTTTTGGGAGCGTGTGTGTGCAATGTTCAATTGCTGGTACACTGAATTTGTAAATGATCTTTGTTTACACTCCCAGTGTTTGTATTAACATTCAATTTTGCATTAATGAATATGAATGTGGTCGTCCAAGTGTTGCTTAACTCACACAGTCGTTTCATTAGCTGTGCTGCTGTCACAGAGAAATGAGAAAATCCTGCCCTCTGCTCATATCTACACTCTGGAAAAGTAGCTTTTAATACAGACTGCACACTTCATCAGTGAATTTATTTCACTTTCTGTTTTAATGTGCAAGATTATGCTAATCAAAAGCAGAACATGTGTAAGAAGTCAAAAACGGAGTGAGGAAATTAAAAGAGAAAAAATAAAATAATGAGAACTATTGTTCTAGTGTTCAGCTGCTTTAAATATTCTCCACATAAAGAAACTCTGATTGTCACAAAAAGATTAGCGTTGTCGTATTCCTTCATGGTTATCAGTCAGTTTCAGCACTGATGACGAAATCTTGCGTCTTGCCTCACTGCCTTTCTGTGACCTACAAAATCAACAAGGAGCACGAGTCTCATGTCTTCTGACTTTATGTTCATGTGTAACTTCTATACACAACTGTGCAATGCATTTTGCTCCCATTTCATTTTGTGCACATTATTTTATATGCCATCTGAGGACCTTTATTGTAAGGTCTTTTTAGGTCGACTGCTGTCTGCCTCAATCAGCTGGGATGAGAAGAGTGAAAGAGTGAAACAGCCACATCAGTGTGTAGACTAAATCATATTTGAGTACAGCCAAACTGGCTGTTAAAGACATTGTTCAGCTTCTTTGAAGTGGGTTTGTATGAGGTACTTATCCACACTCAGTGTATCACCTACTGTTGATGGCATGCCGTTTGGCTCTTGTAGAACAGAAAATAAAATACTTTTTCTGTTAAACATATTTTCTATCGGCAAAATCTGAAATAAAAAGCTCCTCTCTCTCTCTCATCTCTTTGCCACTCTCCGCGCCTCTGTGGTTCTCAAAGAAACAGCACGCAGCAGCTGCATTTCATCTATTTTATTAATATTAGTCATACTCTTATTAAAAGCAGTAATGATGGGGAAAAAAGCTAAATGACGTGCTTTACAAATCTTGAATCTGCTGTCTCAGACCGTCAAAAAAATGAATCAAAATGAGACACACAGTAGTAAAGTTTGCACTGGAAAATGATCTGATAAATTTGGCTGTTGGGAACATTTTTCTTGTGTGGCATGCAGACTGGAAGAGCCAGGAATCAAACCATCAACATTCCAGTTAGAGGGTGGCCCGCTTTGACCTGCTTCATGTCCAGAGTTCTCTAATTCAGTTCAGGCACGTTGGCACTATGAGACTTCAGTATTCCTAAAAGTTTGTTTCTAGTCACAGGTCAGAAGGGGGAGTCAACATGGTAGGTGGATGCATCTGTTGTAGAAAAGATTTTTAATGCAATCTAGAGAGCTCTGAATTTATTGTGGGTATTGTATTATGATTTCAGATGTCTAGAAACATAAAAACACTGAAACAAAGGGAAAAAATCAGCATATTTAAGCGCCTGTTCGCTGTTGTCCTGCTGCTAAGACTGGTGTTGATGACGTCTGACAATTGCCAGTTGTCATGGAAACGCAACACGCTTTCCATGCACGTGTAGCATTCAGAAATAGCATCTGTCAGAACCTGTGATTGAATGATTTCTCACTGAAAACGCAAATTAAACGCAGCCTGAGGGGACTGAGCCCGAGCCCACCAAAAGCGTTGGCATGAGTGAATGAGGAGCCCTTCAGTCACAGACGACCCTGCTGTTCTGACACACATGCAGCACAGGAGTGTAAAAAAAAGCTGTTTTAAACCTAATGTAAACCGGCCCTAGACAAAAGTCTCAGCCCACCATATTTTATCCCCAGAACTCACAAATTGGAAACATTTACAATGTGGAACAGACTACCTGAGGATATACAAAACCAGTGTCATTTTTTCAGCACAAACTCGCTTTTTTGGTTGCATTTGTTTAAATATATCTTTGCATTGATTATTTATTCTTGCATTCTTGGTTCCTTTTGTGCGGCTGTTGAGTTTTGTTCCTTTATGGTGCTGGAAATACGTTGATATTTTAGTCAGATTTTTATGCTTTTCCAGTGCAGTCTCTCAGTACAAACAAACAAAAGATTGCACAGCCTTGACTGCTTAGAAAACTTTGATAAGCAGAACAGTGTTTTTCTGAAACAGGATGGGTGCAGCAGCACTGGAAATGAATAGCTTATCTGCTGCTTTTATTCTGGTTTGTCATCGTGATTTCTTCCCATTGCAGTAGTGGAACCCATTTCACTTAACCTCCTGGGGTTTACTGGGGCCTTCATCAGCACTCCACCCAAGGTCACTGGCACACCATAACTTGGCAGCAGACTAGAAGGAGATGCTCAAACAAATCCACCAATGCACTTTCTACCACCCGGACAAGAACAACCATGCAGTCCCTGCAACCAAGGACTGCTTTCCCCCAGGATCGCTGCTATTTTTAGACACTCCTCTCCACAGTAAAAGCAAAATGCTAATCTTCATCTAGCATCTCTTTGAAGTGTAAGGGGATACTTGAGGTGGATTATTTGTGGCCACATAGCTGTAGTCTTAAATCCTGTTAATTCTGCTGAGAAGCCCTCACAGTAATGTTGGATGGCTGGTAAATAAATAAACACATTGCAGTGGCGTGTCACCCTGGTGCGCACGTAACGGCTTACGGAGGATAAATAATCAGGTATGAGCACCTTCTTAACCATTAGATCCTGCTGCCCTTACAGCTCCTTGTTTGCTCTCTATGTCTCTGCTAAAGACAAGAAAGGACAAGTGGGGAGGCATAATTTGATGTCTGCAGTTTGTTAATAATATGCTTCGCCTCTGCTGCAGTGACACAGCATTCAGCACTACCAATTGATATGGAAATGTATTATATGTTTATGCTCACATACATATTTTCATTTCAAAGGGGCAACAACAAATGCATAAGACCAGTCCAAGGTTTGGAAAAATGGGTCACTGCTGTTAAATGTTGATAGTGCTACTTTGCCCCCCAGTGGCACACATGCTCAGTGCAGATGAGAGTGTTTCATTATCATAACCTTCAGGCTGTTGACATTTAGAGTTGCAGGGATATAGATAGGCTCCATATATGCTCTAATAAGATATGTGGGTTTAATTTCATGCAAGCATTTCTTTGACATACTATAAATCTGTCTGTCTGTCGTCCCTACAGTCTTGTAGTTGTGACTGAAACATTTTCTTCCATCACACATCTTTTTGCTCCAGTGAGTCATTTCCAAGCTGCTGTAACGGATGACTCACATGTTAAATTTACTTGGCATCCCATCTCAGGAGCTGCTGTTAAGTCTACTCTATTTTTTCAGTGTATCAGCTAAAAAATATACATTTTATCGCATCCTCACAGGTTACCAGGCTTTGGTTAAAGGCATATGTCCCAGGCCGGGGTGTATCTGCATATCAGCTATATCCTGCAGTGCAGAACATAGAGAAATGATCCATTTACCATGCCCAAAATTCAACAGGCTCTTCCGGTGACAGTAGGAATTGATGAGTTATTTCTGTGTATAAAATGAATTGGCTTGATATTTGCCTTGTCAATATGAAATCCTGAACTTCCCTGTCCATCACCTCCACAGTTAATTACAGCCAGAAGACTGCAGAAGCAGCTCGCACTAAAGGATCTGGGATGTTTTAAGCAAATGCTGGAGCCTGGCTGACAAAAACACACAGGAGCAGTTTATAATTCATAGTAGGCTGTTTGGACGATTCTCATTAACTCTGCTTAGCTTTGTATGTAATGCCACCCCATACTGTTAGCTATATTCCTGTTGTGAGCTCCAAATAATGCTTTAATTATGAGGTGCATGAAAAGAAGTGACCTTAGAGAGCCATGTATTCAGATGATGAATAAATGAATGCCTTTGTTGGCAGGGTCTTGCTGTTTGAAGGATCTTCAAAAATGCAGTGATGTATTATGGAAATTAGAAGTTGTGCTCATTTATATATTGTGACAAGTAACTTTGCCTCAGCTGCACAGTGCTTACTGCTGTGCGAGTTGTTTTTTTTTATATATATATATGTATTAGTAAGGAATTGACCCTCCTCTATGCATATAATTTCTTTTGTTATTGGGAACTTTGAGCTGCATTTCTTCCATGAATGGTGCTGTATGAATTGATACTCTATTAAAAATCAGAATGATTTAGAATCCTTATGCATGATGTGGGGCCCATTCAACCCCTTTGGTTCTGGCCAATGCAGGCCTCACATCACCTCTACACACACGCACGCACGCACACACACACACACACAAACACACACATACACACAGTTGGTTTGCCTATTGAAAACCCATACAGGGGTTCCAAAATGCAAAACCACGTGGGCCCTGTGTGGGCACACCGACTCGTGGCCCATGTGGAAAGTGTGGGTTTTCCTTGCTCATACAGCCCCACAGTTTACCTGCAGAGCCCCACTGTGGGTGCACCCTAGCATGTTTCTTGGGACATTGTTTTTAACCCTGTGTACACAGCTGTGAACAGCACTTTCTATAGTTACATATTTTACTGTAGTATTAATTTTCTGACATCTCCTACCTGAAAAAGATTATGGAAGCACAAGATTTTTTTTAACACCAAAATTCCTGTATCATGACCAAAGGGGATAGTCAGGGAGCGCCATACAGGGAAATGTGATTATTGTGGAGGAGATGAAATCACAGAACATGTTTTATTACTCTGTCAGAAATATCAGGCTGAGAGACGGTGACTGATTCAAAACCTCAGTGAAATGGAAGTTAAATGGGATCTTACTGATCGTTACATCCTGAAGGGTCTAGAGGATGAGGGGATAACACTGGGGTAGTGCTAAGATGCATCATCACTGGACGTATTATGGAGCTAGACGTTCACCCTATTAAACATCCTATAATTTATAAGTGGAACGGTGGTAGATGCATATTTTTCAACCTTCCAAAACCACAAAAGATCCTACACTGACATAGGAAAATGTCCACCTCCAAAAACAATTCGTCCAGTCATGTAACATGTAATATATGGCTCATTGCATTTAACAACACCCTATAATGTCAGCAAACGTCTTCCTGCTGGAAAAACCTAAAACTCAAGTCCAGGAGGTAGTTTGTGTATGTGGGTATGTAACCATAGTGTCGGGGTGTCCGTCCTGGAAGCGAGGTTGTTTTTGTGTTGGTTTGACTGTAAAACTGTGACCAAAACAAAAACAAAAACAAGGTTTTGTACACCTTTCGTAGGCCCTTCCTTAGTCTATGTCTTAAATTCAAAAGAAATATTCAGTTACTATATATACATTTTTTTTGCCCCAAGCTAAAATAATGCAACATAATTTCCTTCCCCAACACTCCCAGCCCAAGCCTCCCCCCTGGCATTTCCAGACACTCAGTAGTGGCCTAGGCCTTCCCTCTGTCTGAGTCCCATTATGCCACGTAGCAAGCTTGGACTGGAATTTCAGGCAAATGTGCACTTGTCTTAAAATAATGGCCTAAGTCATTTGTTTCAGGTTTTTCACAAAAGAAAAAGAAGCTGAACGAAACATTAAAAAATATGATTTAGGCAAAAATGAAACTTTCGTTAAAAAAATTACTTAGGCCATTATCTTAAGAGATCATTTTAGAGCAAAGGTAGCTATGGTATATGCCCAGCTTGTGAAGCTCTCGGTCTATGGAATTTGCGTGTCCATTTATTGATGATTATTGGCCTTACTAGTCAAGTTGTAGCCCTACTATCTGCTGCTGATCCAGGGTTTTTTCATGTCCATCAAGCCAGCTCTTTGTAGACCCAGGAATGTGAGACAACCAATGAAACCAGGACTGTAAAATGCAGCTTTCAAGGTTCCAGCATCTGGGCTTTGATGGAATATATCACTGAAGGAGAGAAAGTGGAGTCCACTCCGGATGCACTAACAGTCAAACAACTTTCTGGGGACTGAGGTCTTTCTGTGGTTAAAACCAACACAAAACAGGACAATTACATGCATGTTGACTGGTGCTTCAAACAAATGTCATTATATCTAAATTTTAAACAGAATTGTTACTTTTATCATTGTTTGATTGTTTTAACCAGAAGATGACCTCTGTCTGACTATCCACCCTGCCAATTATGCCTAGCCATGGCTGTGCCTTGGAAAATTTAACCTCATGTCATTTTGGTTTGGACTCATGAAAATAAACTTATGAAGATACACATGAGTCCACTGAGAACTCCTTTGCGCTACCACTGTAACATATAATACTGAGAGAGAAACAAAGAAAAGCCGGGATTGAAAGAGGAAGTCAAGAATTGGGGTTAATGCAAAACAAATAAAGGTGTTTATTTTACAATATCAACTAATAATAACAGGAAATCACAGTCTTCAATCTGAAGATGCAATCCTTTCTGAGAGAAAAAAGTATAACGAATGTTAAACAATGTCGGGGGGGGCTCTCCCACCAAACCCGGGGCATGTCTTTTGCTGAACAACTCACAAAAGTCACCCTCCCTAACATGATGTGCCCCCCATAAGAACAAACATAACTCAATATTTGCTAATGTTTAGCACACTATAAACACCAAGTGATTATGTCCTGGAGAGAGCATCAGCCACAAAATTGTAACAACTTTTTTAATACTTCCTTTCAAGATTGTAACTTAAGTAGATGAGCGCCCACTTCATTAGCCACTAGTTGCCATTGTACGTGTGTGTAATGTAAAAGAAAAAATGTACAAATTTACCAAACAAAGTTACATACAACTATTTACATTCAAATGTCTCAGGTGGTTTTTACAACTAGTGTGCCACTCAAAAAAAAACAGTTCTTGTCCAACACAAGACAGGGGTGCACAATACCTGACACTTCCAGGTGTGTCACTCCTCCTGTTGTACACCTGGAGTCAGCATTTACATTTGAGGCTGCCTTTGGTGGCTTTATAGCTAGCATCTGCATTGTTCATGACTACACAACACAGTAAACATGCTAACTATAGACTCCAAAATGCTAAAGTCTTTCAAATTTCAAAATTCGCTATCGATGTGCTGCATTTTCCCACCAACAGGAAAGGCGATGTTGTGATTTATTTATTTATGTATTTGCTCGTAAGCACTGTCTGCTAGCAAAGATCCTGTTTTTACTGTTTCTTTGCTCACCAAACCAGCATCACATGTGAGGAAAAAGCATGGTGAAAATTATTAATCATAACTCAGGTTTGTTAACTTACTTGGTCTATCCACACAATTTAAAAACATATGAACTACATATGAACTTTTAAGTTCGCACTTTTAACACAAGTTGAAACTTAGAGTCACAGAGGCTGATCCTGCTGCTATGTTATCTTAAATTGACAAAGTCATTTGGAAGTGTCGGGATGTCTGTCGACTCCCAAAGATAGGGATTCTTTTTCTTCAATGTTTCTGGATATTTTTCATGTTCTCCCCGTGTTTGCGTGGGTTATTCTGGTGTTCTCCCATAATCCAAAGACACGCAGTTAGCAGGGTTAGGTTAATGGGTGACTCTAAATTGGCCATATGTGTCAATTTTGGTCTGTCTCTCTGTGTTAGCCCTGCAACAGACTGACGACCTGTCCTGGCGAGGCCTTAATCAGGCCCCATCTTATCATAAAGACAGACCTCATAGCATATAACATAATATAACATATCACCCCAATAGAGCACTTGGTTCTCAGGTTGCAAGTTTACTTGGGGCTGCTAGGGTATTTAAAAATAGATTGGAATGCAGCGCCTTCAGCTTTCAGGCCCCTCTTCTGTGGAACCAGCTCCCAGTTCAGATTTGGGTGACAGAAACATTTTCTACTATTAAGATTAGGCTTAAAACTTTCCTTTTTTATCAAGCTTATAGCTGGGACTGGATCAGGTGACCCTGAACCCTCCCTTAGTTACGCTGTGATAGACCTAGACTGCCGGGGGCTTTCCAAGATGCACTTAGTGTTTCTTCTGTATTCACCTCCTGTCACTCTATGTTTATACACCACTGTGCCGTTTATCATTATTTATTATTAATCTCTGGCGCTCTTCCACAGTATGCCTTTTGTCCTGTCTCCCCTCACCCCTAAGCAGTCGTGGCAGGTGGCTGCCCCTCCCTGAGCCTGTTTCTGCTGAAGGTTTCTTCCTGTTAAAAGTACGTTTTTCCTTCGCACTGTTGCCAAGTGCTTGCTCATGGCGGACGTTTGATTGCTGGGTTTTTCTCTGTATTATTGTAGGGGCTGTAGTTAACAATATAAAACAACCCGATTCAACTGTTGCTATGATTTGGAGCAATATAAATAAAAATGAATTGAATTGAATTTGTGACTTCACCATATAACAGAGAAGAAACAGAACTTTGTGTGTCACTGCAAACTCATCAGCCAGAGAAGCAGCTTGCTTCAAAGTGCACAGCTTCTGCTCATTCAATGAGAGCTTGTCTGTGGGCCGCAGCACTCTTGACTTTGGGAATGGCTGCATTAGACTATCTTCAACAGAAAGAGAAGCACACACCTCCTGAGCTTTGCCCAGCAGCTTACACTGTAAAAGGATTGTTCATACATCTTTTGGCCGGTGTGAAGCATTTGTTATACATTCTGGTAGGTACCAAAGAAATGTTTTTACTTACATCAAATGCACCAGCAGAGTCGGACGTGGTTTGTGGATGAACAGAAGAGCTGTCCTTGGCTGAGCCCTTTCACAGCTCAAACTCACTCATTGTAAGGGCAGCTTCTGTTTCCAGCCTTTTCACCTCCAACTCTCTTCTATGTTGAAACGTACACTGCTCTCATTCATTTTCCATAGTAAGACAAGTCATCTGCAATTTTACTCTAGCGCCTAATCTAGAACCAGGAGATGAAACAGCAGCGTCGGGATGGAACCGTGTCAAGGTAACTGGCTTTTCCTCTACTCCACTACCCCATAAATCAGGCATGGCAGCTATTAGCTGCAGCTCGGGTGCCTCCACCACAGGACGCTCATCCTCTGCTGGTGCATTAAGTAGACTTTTACTAATTAAACCATCCAAAAGTTTAGCTCTCAGATTGCTTTTTCTGAACACAGATGGACCAGGAACATCATAATGTTTAACAAGGGCAACCAGCCTTTCTATATTCTCCCAACTTACCCAAGCTAAGTCCAGCAACAAACTCATTCAAAACAAACGTCATGCTTACTCAACAATAGACTACAACATCAGGTGCCATCAATGTCAGCCACACACCAACACACAAAGTTCTCCAGATCGTGCCCAGTCCACACTTTACCTATTTATCTTCTGGCGCATGCTGGCTCAAAGCAACTTTAAAGGCAAAATCTCAGGGGCAAACCCCTGCCCCGCCAGAGAATGGCAAAATAATAATAAATAAAAAAAAGCAAAATAATAAAAAGGTGTTTGATGGAAGTACCTGCAGCCCAGCTGAACATTCCCCTATCTACATGAGGAGGACGTGTAAAACCATCAAATAGACCCCGCCCCTCCCCAATCCCCTGAGGCACACTCCTGTTCCCCCCGACGGCATCACACTCAATAAGCCAATATCTCATATAATCCCAGATGAGCCCCCACAAATTATATGTTGCATCCCTATGGATCTAGGGGATGAGGGGGAGCATATATTATTGGGACATTGAAAGAAAGAGTCACGGTCAACATAAGCAAAAAAAGTTGTTTATTTATTGAAACAATCTTCAGTCTGAAAGGACAATCCTTTCTGAGGGAGAAAGTATAAAGAAAGTTAAACAAATGTCAAAAAGAAAAAACACCACTCCCACCGAATCTGGTGCACACACACACACACACACACACACACACAAGCACAGCTGTAACACTGATAAAAGAAGTCAAACATAGACTAAAGAAGTGAAGGTTATCGGGCCATATTCCATTTTCTAAGACAGACTAACTTGTTTGACAAGATTTGAGTTCTTTTTTTTGTGAGTGACATTCTGGGCCACACTCCATCTCAGGTGATGGCAGTAATGTACCCTTTCACTGTTTGCCAGTGACGGATAAAAATCCAGAAGAAGAAGATGAAGGAAAGGAAGTTCAGAGCAGAAATTGTAAAAAAAAAAAAAAAAAACTCACAAAATGCTGTTTAATTATTGTAATGAGTTATTATATGTTATTTAAACTGTAAAAAAATTGTCATTCAGGCTTTGAGTTTGATAACTCTTATTTAAATAAACAAACACCAATAAACTGCATTCAGTGTTGACATGTTATCTTGATTTCTCCCACAGACTGGGGTTACTCTTTATGTAAAATAATCAGTTTAAGGTTGAGGAAATATGGTGAATGATGACTTTTATAAGCCTAGCTAGACTGCATGAATTCAAAATATCTCGCTTACAATAAAAATAACATTCTTTGCCTTCTTTGGGCTGCTCCTTTGAGGGGCTGCCACAGTGGATAATCTGCCTCCATCTCATCCTATCCCTGTTGGATAGGGTGAGAAATCCTACTCTGTCACACCGACCCCCTGCATATCCTCCTTTATGACATCCATAAATGTTCTCTCTGGTGTTCCAGTTTTTCTCTTCCTGGGCAGCTCCATATTCAACATCCTTTGTCCAGTATATTCACTGTCCCTCCCCTGCACATGTCCAAACTATCTCAGCCTTGCCTCTCTAACTTTGTCTCCAAAACACTCAACTTGAGCAATCCCTCTGATATTCTCTTTTCTAATCCTGTCCATCCTGGTTACTCCTAATCGAAATCTTAGCATCTTCAGCTCTGCCTCCTGTTTTTTTTTTTTTCTTTTTTCATTCTCCAGACCAAGCAGGTCTCACTCTCATCTTGTAAACCTTCCTTTTAAGATTCAAGATTCTTTATTTGTCTCCCTTGGGTGAAATTTGTCTCGGTTGGTACCCTCTCTTGCTGCTATCCTTCAAAAGTCACCCTTGACACTCATCTCAAACCACTCCACCCTGCCTGCGGTCTCTTCTTCACCTCTCTGGTGTACTGCTCGTTGCTTTGCGTGGTTGACCCCAGGTATTTAAACTCATCTGCCTTCACTGTCTCTACTCCTTGCATGCCCACCTTTCCACCTGTCTCCCTCTCAGTTACACAGATACATGTATTCTGTCTTGCTTCTATTGACTTCCATTCGACTTGTCTCCGGTGCATACCTCCACCTGCACTATAGATCCCTACAGATGCTTGCAAATCTGTGAACATTATAGTCCATTCAGAGTCCTGCCTGACCTTGTCTTGTCAACCTGTCCATCACCATTGCAAACAAGAAGGGGCTCAGAACCAAGCCATGCTGCTGCTCACTGATCATCACTTTTCTTCTTAACCTAGCTTCAACAACTCCCTCCCATAGCTTCATTATATGGCTCATCAGTTGTATCCCTCTGTGGTTACTACAGCTCTGCACATCAGCCTTGTTCTAGTCATACTGTATATTGACTGCAGTACATAATTTTACCAGAAACTGATCCCAACTCTAAAGAAAATTGTTTTTTTTTATACCTGACCTTTAACAAAAAATCATCAGGTTTCAGCTTTTGAAATTAATTAATTGTTTTTTTCTTTTGTCGTAACAGTAGATTCTTGTAGACTCACTACAAGAAGAGATGAAGGTATTATTGTTTAAGAAGTTGCACTTCAGCACAACTAGTTTTGAACAAATTTGCAGTTCTGTAGACCAAGATTATACAGTGAATCTGAGCCTTTTTGGCACTATAATTTTTTCCCCTCATCCTTGTGGTGATAAACCAGTAATGACATATCTGCAGTTCATTTA
Organism: Pterophyllum scalare; assembly: GCA_024447675.2. Classification (NCBI taxonomy): domain Eukaryota; kingdom Metazoa; phylum Chordata; class Actinopteri; order Cichliformes; family Cichlidae; genus Pterophyllum; species Pterophyllum scalare. The sequence goes on along the minus strand of JAMQGT020001359.1, from coordinate 86,631 downwards.
ACAATGCTGGGTATTCTGCTCACTTAAAACCTCTTAAAGGATTTTATTAGTGCTCCATTCCCAACACCGAACCGTGATGCAGGACATTTTAGTCGACTCCTTAGCCTCAATAGCTGGCTCCAGAACACATACAGAGCTCTTAACATAGGTTTTATTGACAATTTTAATCTGTTTGGAATCACTCTTCCCTTTTAGGACCGACCGAGTCCACCGTATATGGTTAGGTAACCGAATATTAGAGGCAGTACACTGTTCAGTCTGCTCCACGTGACTAACTGAATATTTCAGTTGTAATTGGGAATAGAATTACAAGCAACAGATCGAAGTCAGCACATATGGCCAATCAGCCTAACTTATGTCAGACTGAGTATAAACCTGCAGCCTTAAACCCCTACAGCATCCTAAAGTTAGCAGTTTTTAATGTTTGATCACTTGCCAATAAGGTTCATGATATCATTTCTACACACTAGTTAAATTTCTTGTTTTTAACTGAAACATTAACAGGAAATAACTGCAGTGCAACTGTTCTTGTTGAATCAGCTCCTCCAAATATTAATTTCCTAAATGTGTCTAGATCTGGTATTCATGAGTGCAAGCAGATGTCACTTGGAGAGTTTAACTCTTTTGAATATTTATGTATTATAATGAAAATGTTATTAGTTGTTTATAGACCCCCGAAAATACTGTTCCGATTTTATAAATGAATTTTCTGAGTTGCTGTATATAGTTTCCATAAATGCTGTTTTATTATCACTGACCATCTTATTTAAAGTATGTCAAAAGAACTTATTGCTTTACTCAATATGTTTGACTTGGTGCAGCATGTGAACCATCACAACTACATTTGTGGTCATACACTGGATTTAGTGATCACTACAAGCCTGAGTGTTACTTTCATTAATGTTTTTGTTGTAGTCCGGTGTGACCTATTTTTGGGCCTGTGGACAGAGTCTGTGGATGACCAGCTCCATCAGTTTAACACTAAAATTGTTTGCAGTAAACAGAAAGCACCATGGAGAAATGTTACAATGGCAGCAAATCAAAAGAGAAACTGCTGGAAAGCTGAGTGTAAATGGAGAAAAGCAAACTTCAGATTATAACATTTTTTAAAGAGTCTTTGTATCTACAACTTTGAGTTATGAAAATCCGGACAATCCTGTTGTTTGTGTTGTAGATGAACTAACAAATGCTCCAACACTGCTACCTCAAGTTTGTCTCAACCAAAAAGTGTACTGAGTTTGTTTTTTTTCTTAAAACAGAACATTAAAAATATCAGAGCCAAAATCTGTTATACTCTATCAAACAGTAATTTAACCAATGTAATGTCAGCATGTAGATTAAATGCATCTTTCATATCAGAATTTACTGCCGCTGACTACAAAACCCTTGAACAAATAATGCTCAGTCTTAAACCTTGTACCTGCTGCTCTCACCTTTCTGGTATTTTCCCTACATCATTGAAAAATAGAAATTTCTTTATTGGTAAAATTGAGAAAATACGTTTTAATCAAATTAGTAATTTCTTGAATATTCATTGTTGTCATGACACCTTCCAATCAGGCTTTTGGCAATATCACAGTACAGAAACTGCCTTTATCAACGTATTAAATGATATATCTGAATACAGGGTCAGGTAAATTGACTACCCTGGTACTGTTAGATCTTAGTGCAGCATTCAACACTGTAAATCATAACTTACTATTAGAAAGATTAGAAAATTTAGCTGGTCTCACAGGAATGATCCTAAAGTGGATTAGATCATACCTTGACGGTAGGGATAATTTTGTCTCCATTGATACTTATGAATCAGAGACAACATTAAGGCTGTATGGAGTCCCACAAGGGTCAGTTCTTGGGCCCTTCTTCTTTAATCTGTATATCTTTCAGGAATACAAGGTGGCTTATCATATCTATGCAGACAGTACCAATATATTTGACTCATTTGCAAACAATTTTGATCCTGTCAACTTATTAAGTTTGTGACGTGATAAAGTGGACGCCTGGATGCAAAAACAGTGGATTCAATTAAACAGACACAAAACTGGGATTATCCTGTTTGGAAGATGCATGACTGCAACTTAGTTTACATTTTGAATCTAGGGCACTGAAGACCTCAACCTATGTGAAAAAGCTTGGTATCATTATGGATGAGAACCTTAGTTTCTCTGGTCATATAAATAAACAATAAAATATACAGGTCAAACTAAACAGATTACGTGTCAGGCACTGCTGTGTGGCAGGCAGGACTAGTACCCCAATGCAGGACACACGACAGACACGGGGATAGAAAGACAAGACTAGGACCGACTGGACCTGAAAGGAAACTAACATCATCTAATGAGGAACCAAGAACTAGAACCAAAGATAACAAACTTATTAATATTAGGAAACATGCTCAGAAACTAGAATGAATATTTGCATACACATCAGGTCTGGAGAAAATATAAGTATTTTATTGGTTTAGGGCATGGATGTTCCAGAATGGCTCTATATTGTACTATTGTTAGAGTGCCACCTACTGGGAACTGGAAATGCCGTGTTTTATACTTTGAAGTATTGCTCCTCCCAGTTTTACCCCATCCAACCCAGAAGTGGTCTGAGTAAACATCAGAACTTGTTGAAGCTTCACTTTGAAAATTGGTTTTCATTGTGCACACGGGTGACATGCCAATTTGGCATGAAACAGGAAGTGGTTGTTGAGGGGCTTGGAAAGCTCAAAAAGTCATGAAATTTGGCACACATCACCAGGTTAAGGTTTTATAGTAGCTGGATACCTGCTTCTCACCTGAATTGTACTTGTTGGCACATAATTTTGTAACCCCATGACTGAAAACAATAGCTAGAAATTGCACCTGGGAATAAGTGTTGCTCCATTTTGCCCCCAATACACTAATCATCCATTAAGTTTGCACTTGATGTGCTGAAGCAAGGCAAGCTAGCTTGCACGTGAAATAATAGTCAGGCATGTTAGAAATCTCTTCTTCAGGCTTGGAAGCATTGCTTTATTCCTTGCAGGCTGTCCTGGGAGACTTTTCTGTGGCCTCAAGCAATTTACACAGACTGTCATGCATATAAAATGGAAAGTATTTTCATTAAGTGAATTCCAATTGTCATTCTTAAATGGCTTTTTTGAGGGCTTGCAAACCTTAATCCTGCACCCCAGTAAGGATGGTAACACCAAGTTTAGAAGAATTCCATTTCACAAAATTAATCATTTGAAACACATTTTGTTCAGTCATTTCATTTGTATTTTGCCATCTAAAAATACTAAACTAAGCTGTAAGCCCTGTACATGGCATACCCGTCAGTTTTCAGGTACGACATCTAATCTACACCTTAGAAAACTATCTTCAGAGGCACTCATACATAGAAATAAATAAAAGTAAAAACTCTCCCTCAACATGACTGAGCACCTCATTAGAGTAAAGGGGGAAAGAATCTGGGTCATAATATCTCACAGCTGGCAAGACTACTCCAATTCAAGTGTTGACAGTCTGGGAGGTTTGCATAGAGAAAAGCCATTACTATGAAATTACTAAAACAAGCACAGTCTACTGGAATGAATTAGGAGTTTATCCAACAAAATAAATATTTCCTGGCATTTATCATTTCATCTGGGGCCTCAAAATTTGAGCAGGATAATCTTGTTTTTCTGAATTGTACCAACACTGCAAACAAGGAGGGGATTAGTAATCCCTGTTGGAGATTTTCTTCCCCCAGAGAAGACAACTAGTTGTTGGCACCTGAGGCAAGGGCTTGATTTCTGAACCGTAAACACTGATGCTTTCCTGTTGGAAGAGGCACAGTCTGTCTGGACAATATTTCATATTGATAATGGCGTTTCGTGGCGCTTGAGTAAATGGAGTTGGATACTGCAGGTGATGGCGTGAGTTGACCTTATCAAACTGTGATAAGCTGGAAATGGGAAACTGAAATCAAAATGCCATCATGGTGAGGGAGGCAGGATTCATCCGCTGTTCTTCTTATTGGCCCCAGTAAGAAGGAGGAAAAGAAAAAAAGAATTGCCTTGTTCGAAGGAAGATTGCATGACATGGTCTTTGCCGACTTGACAGCGACGGCAGCATGATTCACTCTGTAGCTTGCGCTCACTGAGCTGTATTCATTCTCCATAGGCTGGCCAAACATTTCAGACAATTCTCAGTGAAGTCAATCTTCAGCTGTGATCACTCAGGCTCAGCTAATCAAGCGGCACGTCATGCCTTCTGAGCAGTGGAGTTGCTTTAGTCAGGGTGGGGTTATTGGTATTCAGGGAGTTACAAACAGCAATTTGGATGTAATTAGGTCTTAATGGTACCTGATCACTCATATACACAAACATGCAAAAACACATGTGTGTTAGTGCGCACGCACACACACACACACACACACACACACACACACACACACAGAAGATCCAAAGCATTAATAAAAACTCCAAGTCTCTGGGCAACAACTAAGGTCAGGACAAATTGAGTCTTTGCAAGAGTGAGTGAATTGTAAATTAGCAAGATGAATATCAACAGAGACCGACTGACTCAGAATAAGATAGTGGGAGCACCCCCCCAACACACACACACACAAACACACCTAAACACACACACACACACACAAACAAGACATAGCTAATTGATCTTACAGTACCCTTTGAGACAAAACGTCCGCTGTATTGAAGACACAAAGAGTGGCCTTACCTGGAAATAAAAATAGAGAGAGTACAATTAGTTTTTGGAAATGGGAAAGATAGACTTCTGGTAAACAGAACAGAGCTTTATTTTGGCACAGAACACTTTTTAAAACTTTAAGGACATTATTGTCATAATGCAGCAGCAGCTAATTCAAGTGTGGAGATGTAAACCTCTGCCAGAGACAGCATGATGCTGACGGATGATGTGTCACACTGGATCGCAGAACAGGCTTGAGGACGTCTCACACACTTTTAATTACCCACCTCAGCTCAGATCACTTTCCATATTTGGATTTTCTGCCACTTTCATTCATGTCATTAACGTCTCAAGGAGAAGGCACCCTAAATCCCCAAGCCAGCATTTGCCCACAGCTTGTGGATTATTAAGCGTGGCCCCACTCTGACCAGTTGCAACATGCTGTCCCAGCAGATGTCAGTGTTACTCAAGCTATTTTTCAAAGCTCTACTCATTCTGTATACAGCTAAACAAGAAAAGCAAAGCTTCTTTGACTAGCTTGGCAAAATGCTTTCCACGCCACAAATAGTTTTCAAATTGCAGACATGTTTGCTAAAAAGTCAGAGTGGTAAGTATGTGAACAACAACTTGATGAGCAAACACGGTAAAGAAAGAAATGATAAACAGCCCGAGAGGCAGTTCCTGGCAGCAAGCTCAGGATTTCTATCATTTTCTGAGTAGGGTAACGCCAATTAGACAAGGTTGGATTTAATAATAGTTATTTCAGAGAGAGTTTGTGTGCTGGTTACAATGGCATAGTTATTCAATGCTACTGTATTCATAATCTACTTTATGAAGGAAATCTTTAAGCCACAGCGTCACTCTGTGAGTGTAGTATATTCACATCCTGTTTTTATGTCAGTATGAAATTCAGTTTTCACAAAATAAAAAAGGGAACTATTTGCACTCACCCTGAAACAGCACATAAGAACACAATCTTGCCATTTTATGATTACAACCTTCATGCAACTTCAAATGTAATTTTCATCAAACTGATAAAAAAAAAATAAATGAAACAAAGTCTTAAACAACTGAGGTTAAATACATCTGGAAGCAGATCAGAGGTACAAGACACAAAAGACAGCCACTGCAAAAGGCACTTGACAAGAACATGCAGATCACAAAACACAAGACAGACCGGACACTGACAGTGATAAATGGATCTGATAAAAGAGGAACACCTACACACACACATGGCTGCTGTAACAGCTGAGATTAGAGGAGGGTTAAAAATGGGGACAATTATTGCAAGCATCATTCTTTCCAGTTATTAAAATAAGAACTGAAGAAAAACATTTGTAACTACTTGTCTTTAATGAAGTCCACAAAGGAGCTGCAACTTATTCCATTTGCCTGCAGCAGCAAAGCGGCCGATGGTTTGCTTTCTAAACTACATGACATTTTTCTCTGATGTGTATAGCACGGGGCTCAGTGCACAAGAAAGCATCTGCACACTGTGGTGTCTGACATGCAGAAAGACAGACTGCAGAAAGGCTTGACATCATATTGTCTAGAAATAAATGGATAGATAATATTGCAGCACCACGGACAGAGACCAACATTTTATGGAGTACATACAGTGCTGTACAAATTACAAATATTACATGCCATTTTCGATACCACAGCAGAAAAACTGATACCCAGCATATTTTAGGGATAGCAATACCACCAGCTCACAAGTCCACCCTATTCCCACCTTATGGTTTGGTAAAGTCTCAATATTTTTCTCAAAGATTTAAAACAAGCCAATAATGTGGAATCATTCGTTATGATATCCTTATTATATATATATATATATATATATATATATATATATATATATATATATATATATATATATATATATATATATATATATATATATATATATATATATATATATAATATATATATTATTATATATGCAATGCTTTTATAGAAAGCTGTTTATTATCCATCCATCCAGTTTCTAAACCACCCATTCAATTTAGGGTCATATGGTAGATGTCACTGGGTGAGAGCTGAGGTACACGCTGGACAGTTCACCAGTCTATTACAGGGCTAACACAGAGCGATGCCACTCCCACACACTCACACCCACAGACAATTTACACTCACCTAACCACATGGCTGTCTTTTGACTTTGAGAGGAAACTGGAGCACTCAAAGGACAGGGAGAACATGCAAGGAACACAGGAAGAATCCAGAGATGCTCCAGTTATGTAAAAAAATCTGTCACTGACCACAATATAATGTAACCATGGAGTCCCTCTAAGTCAGTGCACAGTAGCATCTGCAGTCACTGCAGTTTATATATATATATATATATATATATATATATATATATATATATATATATATATATATATATATATATATATATAAATTTTATACTGAGAACATCTGATACAAATTAAAATTCTCCAAATCCAAAATTAAAAATAAAATATCCACTTAATTTTATCTTCCCAAACTTAGAAAAATGCAAACAAACTTCTCAGAGCCATAGAAGGTATTCTAAAATTGTAAACAGACTTTGATGTGTAAAAGTCATCTCATTTTGCCTTTAATTTTTCTGCCAAAAATCTAGAATTGTTTTAATCTGTGCTTTTGCATTTATATATTGTTTGGCTCATGGGATAATTGCCTAACTCATTTCTAGGCAATAAAGCGTGGTGAGTCTGCAGTGTTAGTGTGGTACAGTCAGGTAGTATTTTTCAGTTTGGACAATATATGACTTAGTGAATGATGCTATGAGGCTAACAATATCACTTTCACAGTCTTATATTCAAGGCTGTTTTTGATGTGAAACCCAGCCAGGGACAGGAAATGCAAGTTAGTGTAGGCATTGATTTTTACTAAAATGATATTAACATAGAATAAGAAGCAAAATCAAACATCTTCTCTTAGAAACTCTCAGCGACATGTATATGTCTAGCAAATCAAGAATCATGAGAAGTAGTGGCAGCTGTCCTACACCTGTCTTTTAACTCTGTGGGAAATACAAGAGGAAGAAGGATGACATATTTAATTGATGTCATGCAGTGCTCGTTCTGGTGTTTGTTTTCCGGTGTCATCCAAGCGAGTGAGAACAGATTGCAGGTCCTAAGAACACACCTGAGACCAACCAGCAATGACCAGATGATTCTATGCGTTGAGCTTCATGGCAGACAGTAGGCAGCCTGACCTTCAGGGAAGGCAGAGGTATGAAAATAGTCTGCCAGATGCTTGAGGTACCATCCATCTTTTGACAGGGAATTATATTAAAATGGGTGTAAGCATTGCCTCAGTGCGTAAACTGCCAATTTATAGCTATATAATTAATTTTAGAGTTGAAAAGAAGGTAATTACCACCCAGGCATGAAAGTGATACTGTACGTAGAAGCTGTTCATTACAAGAAAGAGGGAATGCAGTTTGGGTTCAGCTTCTGTATGTGCTTCCGCACACTGTCTAAAGATTCAGATCTAAATACACTTTTTAAAAGAGTTTTTGACTGCATTTTATAGTACAAAGAAGTTTTATGAATTCAAATCTATTTTATGTTGACTTTATTTAGTACATGCCAGTCAAGCAAATAAAACATGAGTCTGGCTGATGTCCAATGTCTAATGGCACTGGTATGCGTGGAAATCTAAAAATAGACATCAATTAAAACCTACCAAAATTAAAGCCATCTCAAAATTAAAGCCATCTCTCTCCTTGCATCTCAAACAATAATGTGTCTTGCTTATTATTTTTAAAGTAGTGCCATCTTGTGGCCACAGTTGGCTACTGTCTCTGGAAGCATGATTCTGTTTGACTCAGATTCCACTGAAATCTGTAGCATGTGTTGTTCTAATGGGTGTGTCTGTGTCCTGCTAACAAAGGCAAGAGTTGGACAAGCAGTGAAGTCAGCAGCTTTTTCTTGCTGCTTGCACTTGGACATTATGGATAAACCTCATGTCTTTGATGGGAGACTGATGGGAGACCAGTGTGCTAGACAAGGTCTGGCTTCACTGCTTTGAGATAAATTATTAACTGTGTGTTTTGTGGAAACAGAGGTAGCAGTAGAAGGTTTTCTCTTAGTAACCACCTTGGTCAACTTGTGATAGAGAGGAGTTGGAGTGCAGTTTGAAGAATTTTTTAATAACTGATGTAGCACATTAGCAAGAAAAGCCTTGATAGTGGAGAGGGAATACAAACTACCACCATGTCTAATTTAATAAATCTGGCAAGATGAACAGGTGCACACTCTACCGCTATTGTACTGTAAAATTAATTTTCTAACATTTACTGAGGTCATTAAAAAGCATTTTTTAGAGATATATGGTCTTCACAGGAGAATCACTATTAGCTTTATGCAGACTGACACAATACTGCAGATTGAGCTTAGTATTAAAATTGTACTTAACTTCAAACATCTGATGCAGTAACACTGATCCATATAATGTTTTGCATTTTTGCACAGTACATTTTCCTGTTTAATGTAGATTGCTTGTTTATTTGCTCCTTGGCACTACCAAGCACATCAGAATGTGAGGCTCATTCTATGACTGTTAACAGAATTGCAGATCTGGACAGTAATTCAATCTTGGTCAAATCACTTTTATTCTGCAGCCCCAATTCCAAAAACGATGGGACACTGTGCAAAATGTAAATTAAAACAGAATTCAGTGCTCTGCAAATCTCATAAATTTATATTTTATTCACAATAGAACACAGAAAACATATCAAATGTTTAAACAGAGAAAATATATCATCCATCCATTCTCTTCCACTTGTCCTGTTCAGGGTCGCGGGGGGACTGCAGTCTATCCCAGCTGTCATAAAAGAAAAAAATAACAGATGCAGTATATGATCTTCCCTGAAGAGCATGTGTTGCTCTAAAACCTGTATATACTTGTCAGCACTGATGGTGTTTTTCCAATGAGCAAACTGCCAGTTCCACAGGAACTATTGAACCTCCATACCATCAGAAATGGAGGCTTCTGAACTAATAAGCTACAGGGGTTGGACAATGTAACTGCTCATCTCAGCGCATGGCCTGGACTCTGGAACCAGACTCCTGGAGAGGGGCTGGACTCTGTTCCAGTCTGGCGTTGTCCTCGGCGAGAGGTGGCGAGCTGGGTGTGGGTATTCTCGTATCCCCCTGGCTAGCTGCCTGTACATCAGCGTTTTCACCAGGAGACAAGAGAGTTGCTTCCCTGCACTCGGGTGGTGACTGTTGTTTGCACGTATGCACTGAATGACAGTTCAGAATACCCACCACTTTTGGAGTCACTCGGCAGGGTGCTCGAGGGTGCTCCACCCAGTGACTCCATCGTCCTACTGAGAGACTTCAATGCTCACGTGGGCAATGACAGTGAGAGGGGTGTGATTGGGAGGAACGGCCTGCCTGATCTGAACCTGAATGGTGTCTTTTTATTGGACTTCTGTGCAAACCATAGTTTGTCCAGAGTGAACACCATGTTTGAACATAAGGATGTCCATAAGCGCACGTGGCACCAGGGCGCCCTTGGTTGCAGGTCAGTGATCAATTTTGTAAGTGTATCACTAGATCAACAGCCATATATTCTGGACACTCCAGTGAAGAGAAGAACTGAGCTGTCAACTGATCACCACCTGGTGGTGAGTTGGATCAGGTGGTGGGGGAACATGCTGAACAGACCTGGCACATGTGTTGTGAGGGTGCACTGGGAATGCCTGGCAGAAGCCCCAGTCCACAAGATCTGGGGTGGATGAGTTCTGAAGGCTCTGGATGTTGTAGGGCTGTATTGGTTGACACACCTCTGCAACATCACGTGGAGATCTGGGGCAGTGCCACTGGATTGGCAGACCGGGGTGGTGGTCCCCATCTTTAAGAAGGGAGACCAGAGTGTGTGCTCCAACTTTTGGGGGAATCACACTCCTCAGCTTCCCTGGTAAGGTCTATCCCAGGGTGATGAAAAGGAGGGTCCGTCCGTTAGTCGAACCCAAGATCCAATGCAGTTTTCGTCCTGGTTGTTGAACGATGGACCAGGCCTTTATCCTCTCCAGGATAGTCGAATGTGCATGGGAGTTTGCCCATCCAGCCTACATGTGCTTTGTGGACTTGGAGAAGGCATTCGACCACATCCCTTGCTATGGGAGGTCCTGCGGGAGTATGGGGTGTCTGACCCGTTGTTGCAGACCATTTAGTCCCTGTACAACTGCAGCAAGCACTTGGTCCATATAGCCGGCAATAAGTCAGACTCGTTTCCTGTGGGTGCTGGACTTCGCCAGGATTGCCCTTTGTCACCGGTTCTGTTCATAATTTTTATTGACAAAATTCTTAGGAATAGCCATGTGGTGGAAGGCTTCTTCTCTTGGTGGTCTCAGAATCTCATCTCTGCTGTTTGTGCATGACGAGATTCTGAGTCCTGTTAGCATCATCAGGTGGTGGTCTCCAGCTCACAGTGGAACAATTCGCAGCTCAGTGGGAAGTGGCTGGCATGAGAATCAGCACATCTAAGTCTGGCCATGGTCCTCAGCCGGAAAAGGGTGGAGTGCCATCTCCGGCTCAGGGACAAGTTCCTGCCCCAGGTGGAGGATTTTAAGTATCTCAGGGTCTTGTTCACGAGTGATGGGAGAGGGGAATGGGAGAACCCTCACCTATGGTCACGAGCTTTGGGTAGTGACCGATAGAATAAGATCGCAAATACAAGTGGCAGAAATGAGCTTCCTCCAAAAAGGGTGGCTGGCCTCTCCCTTAGAGATAGATTGAGGTGTGCGGTCATTCAGGAGGGGCTCAGAATTGCTTCTCCTCCACATTGAGACGAGCCAATTGCGGTGGCTCAGGCATTTGACTAGGATGCCTCCTGGGTGCCTCTTGGGTGAGCCCCCGGGGTAGACCCAGGAGACACTGGAGAGATTATATCTTTAGCTGGCCTGGGAGCAATTTGGGGTCCCTCCGGATGAGCGGCTGGGGAGAGGGAAGTCTGGGCTTCTCTGCTTAGGCTGCTGCCCCCGCAACTCGGCCCTTTGACGAGCAGAAGAAAATAGATGGATGGATGGATGACCATAGAACAGTTTTACGGTTTGCATCAGTCCACTTCCATTTCACTGAGCTTTGTCCCAGAGAAGTTGGTGACGTTTCTGGATCATGGCCACATATAGGTTGTTCTTTGCATTATAGAACTTTAACCTGCCGGTGACACAGTTCTTCTGTCAATGTTGTCAGGTGCATCACAGTCCCACGGTACAGCCCTCCAGAAGTTTGTGGACTGGTGTGATAACTTGTGCCTTGAGCTGAATGTCAGCAAAACTAAGGAGATGGTGATAACCTTTTCCAAAAAGCAGCTGGAGCCGGTTTCATCGGTCACCAACTCAATCCATGGCATGCCTATTGAACTGGTGGAGGAATACAAATATCTGGGCACCATCTTTGACAGCCACTTGAAATTCTCAGCCAATACGGAGGAGATCTTCAGGAAATGTCATCAGAGACAGTATCTCCTCAGGAAGCTCAACTCCTTCAGTGTGAGTAAAAACATCATGCTGACATTTTACTACTCATTCATTGAGAGTATCATCACCTTCTCCATCACTTGCTAGTTTCATTCAACCAGTCTTCAGAATAGGAACCGCCTGTAGAGGAACATCACGATCTGTGGAAAAATCAACCACTCAGGAATCTGTCTTCAGTGTATGAACAACTAACATGAAGTTTAACATACCGGATTATTCAGGACCCTTCTCATGTTCTTTATTCAGCATTTGAATGGCTCCCCTCAGGTCGTCGGCTTCGTTGTCCGGCATGCAAGACACTGAGGAGAAGGGCGACCTTTGTACCCAGAGCTGTCCAGCTCCTCAAATCAAAGTCTCCCCATTCTAATATTATCTCGTAACATCAGACGGACTGTTGTGGACTCTACTTCTGTCACACTACACACACATATATACACACACATATATACATTCATATTGCACCATTATCTCATTGCAGTTGCACTCATCTTGTATATATTTCCAATGCTCAGTTCATTATCACTTTGCACTGTATATACCTCTAAAACTCAGTCACTGATACTTATTTGGACCATTACTTGCACTGAATACTACCTGGTTGTGATATACAGATGTGACATATTTATTGTAGTATTGGTTATTTATATCTTACTTTTAATCAGATTTTATATTTATTATGTTATTGCTGCTCTGTGTGCCCTCAATTGCCCTTTGGTGATGAATAAAGTTTTCTGAATCTGAATCTGAATTTGTGGATGGCATGGTGAACTGTGTTCATGGACAATGAGTTCTGGAAGTGTAGCTGAGCCCCTGAGCTCATCAATGCTCCAGCCCAGTGCCATTTTTAGTGCAAATGGCTCATCTTCCTTGTTGCTCATAGTGTCTTGGATGCAGGGCTTCGGGACAGTTGTAGCCAATTAACCAATTACTTTTTCACAGTTGAGTTCGGGAGACATTTCCAGGTGTGGCCAAGACCTTGCGGTTTCACACGTAGGTATATGGGATCTGCTTGCTGGGATATGATCCCTAGTGTAGATTACTTGGAGCATATTTTTTTTGTCAGACTTGATGCCTCTTACTTGTAGTCCCTTTATTTTTTGACAGGGAACAGTCTTTGTTTTTGACGTTATCATAGAAATTTTGAGATTCACTGATTCTTTCTTGGCCTTCAGTGTCTCAGCCACATCCCTTAGGATAAAGGCAATGTCATGCTAGGTGTCGAGTAAAACATACACTAGAATTTCCTTTTCTGTTTCAGTCATTATTATTCGGGCATTATTATTATTATTATTCCATCGATTACTTGAGTTATCGAATAAGAAATACTTTTTTCCTATTAACAGTTCTTCTGCATATTTTAACTACTGCAGTTTTTCACTGTGTGAAACAAACAGCAGTGGAGGGAGCAGCTACAAGTTGGTTGATGAAGGACCTCCAGCTGTTTCCTAGTAAAGGTTTAATGGTGGTTACAGGGGGAAAAAGCTTCTTTTGGATGCTAGAAAAATGTTTCCTTTCGCTTCACCTGATCTCACCGTCTTTATAACGGCTCCGCCTCTTGGCACTTGCGCAGACAGACTGCACGTAAAACAGCTGCCTGCTGCACTATCAGTGTTTTGGTTGAAAAACTGGGGGCTGCTAGAGCGTAATGTTGAACCCACAAGAAGAAGACAACACAGATGACATAGAACTTCAATGCTGCTAATGCAGGTGAAATGCTCCACTTACACGGAGACACCTGAGCGCTGCAGAGTTTAAACGAAGCATCAAAGAAACAAATTTGCTTTGAGAATTTTTTATAATCGAATTATTCGAGTTACTCAAGGAATCGTTGCAACCCTAATGGGGATGATAGGTAAGGTTCATTATGTTTCCTTATATCAGATGCCACCAGGTTCCACCTCAGACTGTCCAGGAGCTCAGTGATGCTGTGGTTCAGATCTGGGAGGAGATCCCCCAGGACACCACGCTAGTCTCATTATGAGCATGTCCCAGTATTGTCAGGCAAGCATACAAGCACAGATGTGTGTGTGTCTGTCTGTGTGTGTGTGTGTGGTGGGGGGGCAAGGTTGATAATTTTCAATTCTGTCAAATAATGTGGCATATCAGTATAGATATCTAACATATTTTTTCCCATCAAGAGCTGATGTTTTCAGAGTGTTCCTTTAATGTTTTCAGCAGTGTATATACAATAAACCAGACATAAGTTATTTGCCACAACCATGACTAAGTCTTTCCACCTGCACTAACACAGCTGTTTCTGCTAGACACTGATTAGAGGCATAGTTTCAACCTAAGTAAAATTAGGCAATCTAGCAATCTATGTACACTCAAAAATGTAAATTTCTAAAAAAAAAAAAAAAAAAACCCTCTCTTCTCTGCAGCAAATGGAAGTAAGCACAAGTACATACAGCAATTATTCCTGATTGCTGATGGACTCTTGATTTTCCTCGTAATTATAAGGGCAGACAGCACCACTTGTCAGTGTGAATTTTTACTGAAAGCTGATAGTCAAATTAAGTCAGAATACTTCAGCATCTTCTGCTGATTTAACACTTAAGTGAAAGGTGGCAAAAACGAACACATCGCTGAAGACTTTGAAGCATTTTTTAAATTCTGTCCCAATTAGAAAGTGTTTTCTATCCTAAGGCCAAGCAGGGGTTTGAGATGAACACATTTATACGATTAGTAAGTCTTTCAAACAGAACAGAGTTTGGTTACGTTTACAGTCAAAACTACTTATGATGTTTAGGAAAATATTATTGTTTGGGACTTTTAAAACATTGACAAAACAAAAACTTAAGAATAAATATAGTCTGGCATTGGGATGTATTAATCACTGTTGCTGGTTGTCCAGAGAATGACAGGCGGTGTGCCACGTTACACCGTACATACATCTCTACTCACATGAACAGAAAACATTCCAGTTTTGTCTAGCATTGGTCACTGTAGTGGGATGGACAGGCAAGTCATTGTTCTCAATACTCTCACTAGCAGCATTTTGATCCAAAATGCCTCAGTGAGAGTACTGACAGGGACTAAAAAAGGAGAGTCATATCTTCCCACCCTTGTTCTCGCTTCTCTCCATTGGCTCCCTGTTAAATCTACAATTGAATTTAACATCCACACAAGGCCTTGAATGATCAAACCTCATAGTCCCGTATCACCCCAACAGAGCACTTCGTTCTCAGACTGCTGGCTTACTTGTGGTTCCTAGGATACTCCAGAGTAGAATGGGAGGCAGAGCCTTCAGCTTTCAGGCCCCTCTTCTGTGGAACCAGCTCCCAGCTTGGATTCAGGAGACAGCACCCTCTCTATTTTTAAGATTAGGCTTAAAAATTTCCTTTGATAAAGTTTATAGTTAGAGCTGGATCAGATGAGCCTGATACATCCCTTAGGTACGATGAAATAGACCTAGGCTGTTGGGGGTTCCCATGATGGACTGAATGTAAGTGTCATTTTACTTATGAATGTCTTTAACAATTTTTCATATGTATATCATGTGTGGTGAAATGGAGATCTTTGAGCAATGGTAACCCTCTGTCATACTGTTACATTTAGTGTCAAAACAATAAATGTTTAGTGCAACACAATGTCACAATTACAAACACAATATCATAAAAGAACATCAATCTAAAAAAAAAAAGATTTCTACTAGCTTTTGTTGACTGGAATAAATCTAATTGAAAACACACAATGATGATTCAATATGAAGAGCTTCACCTTCATAACAGTTTCACAATTTCCCATCCATGTTTTATCAGCCTATTAATTCTATGAAACTGTATTTATAAGCCATGTTTTCTCCCAGCTAAATTTAGAATAGCACAGTGCTCAGCATATATATATATATATATATATATATATATATATATATATATATATATATATATATATATATATATATATATTACATGGCATGAGCATTGCTGAGGCGGACATGGGGGAATATGTTTTTAATTCAATGACCTGCAGAACAGTGTGTAAGTAGTTCTCTCTTAACACATCTGTTAGAATTTTGTGTTGTTCTAAAGTAAAACTGTATCTATGGTATGTGATTTTTGCATTTTTGTCTGTCTTTGTATATGTTTTATAGTTTGTCTTTATGCTGTATCTCCACAGACTGGGAGGTGCAGTGAAGAGGGCACAATCCATTGATCAACTCCCTGTTATTGGAACTGATGAGACGGTGTATGACCTGCCTGCACATGAAGACCCTCCTGGAAAAGCCCTGTCCCACTGCTGGTTTATCTGTGTTACCACAGCCTCACAAAATTCTCTGTGAAGATGACATCATTGGTGTTAAAGATGCAGTGGTGTATGAGAACTGCTTGAGGCAGATTGTAATATCTTTGAACTTGCCAGTGCATAGATGTACAAATGTTCTAAGGACCTGTGGAGTATGTGACAGTATTGCACCCCTTGATGTTAACATCACTGTGAGGGGCACAACAGTGAGCGTGGAATGGGTAAGTCACTCACAACATTTTCTAACTACTTTCTAATGTTCTCGTGGATCTTTGTTATTTCATCCTAATGGTGGTTCTCTCACTAGTCCTCGGCCTCCTTCTGTCCGCTTAGCGTATACTCTCAGGGTGCTGGATTTAGGGTAAAATGTGTGTGTCACATATAATCTTTGTTGTACCTGAAGAAGGTAATTTGGACCGAAACACTGTAATTTAATAAATTCAGTAATCAGTTAGCAAGACAGTGTGGAGGGTTATATACCCCGCAAGAGCTACAATGTCTATCTCCCCTTACCCCCCAACCAGTCACGGCAGATGGCTGTTTGTCTTTCCCTCTGTTGCCAAGTTGTGCTCATAGGGGGTCATCTGATTGTTGGGGTTTTCTCTATATTGTTGCAGGATTTTTGCCTTACAACGTAAAGCGCCTTGAGGTGACTGTTTGTTGTGATTTGGTGCTATATAAGTAAAATTGAATTGGGCTGAACTGAACTGAACTTTTTCCTCTGACACAATTGCTGTCCATCCAGGTGTGCAGAGATTTTGAACCAGTCTGTTTGTTAAACTACTTTCTTAATTAAGCTGTTTTCCTGCAAAGCCATCAAACCAATTCCAAATAAGCATGGACACACACACACACACAAAAGGTCTAGTTGTTAACTAAAGGATGATGATATGGCTGACTTGTTGTCTTTCTGTACATTTTACAACACCTAACTTCCACACACTTTCACAGTCATGAAACAGGTGCTACTCTCACGCATGCTGCACGTGTCTGCAGGTTGTTTGTGAATCTGCTTTGAAAAAAACTTGAGAAAGATTGCAGTCTGATATGCAGAAGGGGCTTCTCGTACAAATGCAAACAACCCTGCTGCTTTTCTGTTCCTGTACACTAAGCATGTGTTGTGTTCAGAAGGAGTTACATACCTGACATACTGATGTACTGTTTGACCTAGCAGGCTTATCTTTAAAATATAGGACATGACAGCATTGTCATTTCTGTAGTATCAGGAAGATGAGACAATAGCAAATTAGGTCAGATAAAATTGATAACTGAGAAAAAACCATTGTCTATAAGCCATTTTCCCAGGGCTGAATGTTTAAAGCTCCAGACTAGTGAAAAATGGAAGAAATGAGCTTTTGAAATGGAGCATTCATACTTCTGCTGATTTGTTTGGAGAAGTTTGAGAGAGGATAATTGTTAGATCTCTGAATGTCTTTTGACAGAGGCTGAAAAAGAATAGTCCTTGCAAGGATTTTCTTTGAAAAGCCAATACCCAAGAGATGTTCAACATTCTTTCAATTCCATCAAAATCTCTGGATTGAGCCAGAATGGAAAAGGCAGTTCCAGGCCTTTATGCGTTCCAGTGAAAAGTGATGCCAATTGGAACCATTTAGGAGTCCCTTTTTTATTTAATTTTTTATTCTAATGGATAGCCAGGATGCTATTTGGTGGTGATTTCATATTATATATATATATATATATATATATATATATATATATATATATATATATATATATATATATATATATATATATATATATATATATATATATATATATTATTTATATTATTTTCTTCTGAAATCAGGAAATATCTCTTAGACTTTCACTGTACTGAATAGAGTAAGAATAAAACTTTTTACCAGCTGTGGAAGTGCACCTACACGCTTATTGTGTACTTTTACACAAAAATCAAACAGTTATCAAACATTACATTACTTTAAGTAATTGAAATTGTTATACAGCTATTACTCTATAAGCTTCTTAATTTTGAACAACATTTACACATACCAAGCATAACATTATGACCGCCTATTGTGTTCGTACCCCACAGCATTTTCTCCCCACGTGCATAAATGAGTAAGATCCTGATTGTTATATCTGACACCAAGATGTTAGCAACAGATCCTTTAAGTCCTGTGAGTTTCAAGGTGGGGCCTCCAATGGATTGGACTAGTTTGTCCAGCACATCCCAAGGATGCTCGATTGGATTGAGATCTGGGGATTTTGGGAGCCAAGTCAACACCTCAAATTTGTTGTTGTGCTCCTCAAACCATTTCTGAACCATTTTTGCTTTCTGGCAGGGTGCAGTAAAGTAACATCCACGTGGATGGCAGGACCCATGCAGCCCCATATAAAACAAACTGCAATACACTGTGTATTCTGACTTAATATTTTTGCCAGTTTGAGCTACAGTAACTTGTCTGTTGGCTCGGACCACATGGGCCAGTCTTTGCTCCCCATGTGCATAAATGAGCTTTGGCTGCCCATGACCCTATCTCTGGTTCACCACTGTTCCTTTTGATAGATACTGACCACTGTTGCCGTTTCAGAGTCTGTCCTTTAACTTCACGAATAAAATTTTAACCATTAGAGATAAAATTATTCATAACCATCTCACAGACCTATCTTTCTGTACTACTAATTTCAGCACTGGTGATATTTCTTAAGACCCTTTCTCTTCCATTGATCTTTTGAAGCTAACTTCCCTAGTTACTTCCTCCAAGCCATCAATGTGTCTATTAGACCCCATGCCTACAAGACTGGCCAAAGAAGTACTACCATTAATTAATGTTTCAATCTTAAATATGATCAATCTGTTTTTATTAGTTGGCTATGTACCACAGGCTTTTTAGGTTTAAACCATTACTTAAAAAGTCATCACTTGTTGTCTCCAATCTTTCCATTTCTCTCAAAAATTCTTGACATGCTAACTGATCATCTGCAGAGAATGATTATTTGAAGAGTTTCATATCCCGTTTACACAAGAGCCTTTCCAGTGGAAACAGTGTGGTTTTGCCATTTTTATTTTCAAAAAGTAGCGGGTTCACACGGAAATGTTTCAGAAACTATCGCCATTTACATGGAAACACAATATGTTGAAAACGCTGCATTTCCTATTGCCAGACCATAAGTTGGCAGTGTGGATATAGGAGCAGCAACAACAGACTTTTTCAAAAAGCATTGTTTTCGTCTGTTTACACGGAAACAGAAGTCGGAGCATTTCAGAAATGCTCGACTCTGGAGCTCGTTTCGAAAAAGTATCATTTTCAGTCCATTCTTGTGGAAACAGGAGGCCAAAACGCATCAAAACGTACCCCGACACACACTCCAGGCACGCCACCCCATCGCCAATACCAGACTGATTTCTTTTCCTCCGGCTAGATCCCTGCACTGTAGCATTATTTCACCGCAATGTGCAATCTACTACCAGGCATGGCCAGTTTCATTCACAATGTGCATGTGATCTTACAACGGTCCTGTTCATGCTTGATTTTGTGGGGCAAAATAAACAACCAGATCTGGTCTAGACCAGTGACAGACTAGAGTGCTCCACAGTCTATATCATCATGAAGTCACATGGTCCCATCAGATTCAGGTGCCTCCAGTAGGACCAACCGTTTTCACAGAATATTACATACAATACATACATACAAAAAAATAAACTCAAAGACTCAAATAACACATCCTGGATCTGAATTAATGAAATATTCTCATTGAATACTTTGTTCTATACAAAGTTGAATGTGCTGACAACAAAATCACACAAAAATTATTAATGGAAATCAAATTTATCAATCAATGGAGGCCTGGATTTGGAGTCACACACAAAATTAAAGTGGAAAAACTACAGGCTGATCCAACATTGATGTAATGTCCTTAAACAAGTCAAAATGAGGCTCAGTATTGTGTGTGGCCTCCACGTGCCTGTATGACCTCCCTACAATGCCTGGGCATGCTCCTGATGAGGTGGTGGATGGTCTCCTGAGGGATCTCCTCCCAGACCTGGACTAAAGCATCCGCCAACTCCTGGACAGTCTGTGGGGCAACGTGACGTTGGTGGATGGAGCGAGACATGATGTCCCAGATGTGCTCGATCGGATTCAGGTCTGGGGAACGGGCGGACCAGTCCATAGCTTCAATGCCTTCATCTTGCAGGAACTGCTGACACACTCCAGCCACATGAGGTCTAGCATTGTCCTGCATTAGGAGGAACCCAGGGCCAACCGCACCAGCATATGGTCTCACAAGGGGTTTGAGGATCTCATCTTGGTACCTAATGGCAGTCATGCTACCTCTGGCGAGCACATGGAGGGCTGGTACCCCGCACCATTACTGACCCACTACCAAACCAGTCATGCTGAAGGATGTTGCAGGCAGCAGATCGCTCTCCACAGTGTCTCCGGATTCTGTCACGTCTGTCACATGTGCTCAGTGTGAACCTGCTTTCATCTGTGAAGAGCACAGGGCGCCAGTGGCGAATTTGCCAATCCTGGTGTTCTCTGGCAAATACCAAGCGTCCTGCACGGTGTTGGGCTGTGAGCACAACCCCCATCTGTGGACGCTGGGCCCTCATATCATCCTCATGGAGTCGGTTTCTAACCGTTTATGCAGACACATGCACATTTGTGGCCTGCTGGAGGTCATTTTGCAGGGCTCTGGCAGTGCTCCTCCTGTTCCTCCTCGCACAAAGGCGGAGATAGCGGTCCTGCTGCTGGGTTGTTGCCCTCCTACAGCCTCCTTCACGTCTCCTGGTGTACTGGCCTGTCTCCTGGTAGCGCCTCCAGCCTCTGGACACTACGCTGACAGACACAGCAAACCTTCTTGCCACAGCTCGCATTGATGTGCCATCCTGGATGAGCTGCACTACCTGAGCCACGTGTGTGGGTTGTAGAGTCCGTCTCATGCTACCACGAGTGTGAAAGCACCACCAACATTCAAAAGTGACCAAAACATCATCCAGAAAGCATAGGTACTGAGAAGTGGTCTGTGGTCCCCACCTGCAGAACCACTCCTTTATTGAGTATGTCTTGCTAATTGCCAATAATTTCCAACTGTTGTCTATTCCATTTGTACAACAGCATGTGAAATTGATTTTCAATCAGTGTTGCTTCCTAAGTGGACAGTTTGATTTCACAGAAGTTTGATTGACTTGGAGTTATACTATGTTGATTAAGTGTTCCCTTTATTTTTTTGAGCAGTGTATTATCCAGTTGTTCACTGTTGTAGAATTAGCAACCTGGCAGGGCATTTAGCGTTAGCATTAAGTACGCTAATGCTAATTAGCCCGCACCCCTTGTGACACCCCTCTGTCTTGGCCAGGGCCTACTGTTTCTTGTTTGTCTGTTTGTGTCTTGGAGGTTCCTGGTGGGCGGAGCTAATCAGTGCAACTGGGAGCACCTGGCCAGTCTCCTTGGAGCATTTAAGAGCTGGCTGTTGTTGGTCGCCTTTTTTCTCACTGGTGGTATCTGGTGCATAAGTACCCGCCATTGACACAGCATGAAGACTAGGCTGAGTTGGTGTCAGGCTAGATTTTGTAGGCAGGTGTTTATATTAGAGGGGATTTGTGCTTTGTTTTATGAGAGCACTTGTTGCGCTCCTGGAGTTCGGGTTTGGCATGTTGTGTAGAGGTCTTGACTTGGTCCTCTGTTTGTGTATTGTCGAACATGGCTGACATTGCTGACTTTGTTGAGGCTCCAGCGGAGGAGCACTAAGGACCAGCTGTTAAAGGTAGCAGATCATTATGGGATTGAAATCTCTGACAAAAGGTTGAAGGATACTGTCAAGAGTGTCTTGAAAGCAAATTTGAGTGAAAAAGGTGTGTTGCCTCTTGTTCAGGAGAAGGAGCTTCTGTTCCAGTCTGACCTCTTTCATGGTGAACTAATGGTGGGGGTGCGCCTCGCTTTGCTGGTTACAGGTATTATGTTAATTTTGGGTAATGGTACTGCAGGGGCACGTGTCTGGGCTGATGTGCCTCCACCTTTGGTGGTGTCCTCAGCTCCACTGGTGAAGGAACCACCTAGGGAGGATGGAAAGAATTTGTCAGACGTTTTTACAGCATGCGCAGTGACACGTTCAATGTCCGGAGTAAATGTTGCTCCTGTGCCTGGCAGGTGTGAGGCCACAGAACTCTGTGCATTTTCTTTGTCTGATGTACCCCTTTCAGTTTCGAAGGATGAGTTGAAGGTTGAACAGCATGCTGATCCTTCTCTCAAGAGCTTGTTTGAGCAGGTGATCCCTACAACAGAGGTGAATGATAGTGCTGGGGGTTACTTCATCCACGATGGCCTGCTTGTAAGGAATTGGGTGCCTCATGGGACAACGGGCATTGGGGACCCCATTTTTCAGGTTGTGGTGCCCGAGAAATTTCGAAGTCTTGTGTTGAGGCTGGCTCATGATGAGTGGGGGCACTGGGGTGTTAAGAAAACATACGATCAGGTGTTGCGTCATTTTTTCTGGCCACGGTTGAAAAGGGACATTACTCTTCATGTTAGGACATGTCACACATGTCAGCTCATGGGTAAGCCTAGTGTAAAACCTGCTTCATTAGTTCCAATTCCTGCTATTTCACAGCCTTTTGAGCATCTAATCATTGATTGTGTAGGTTCACTGCCTCGTTCTAGGTCTGGAGCCATTTATCTCCTCACAGTTATGTGTTTGAATACCCGCTACCCAGCTGCATACCCTCTGCGTACCATCACTGCTAAAAGTGTTGTTCGTGCACTCACCCAGTCAATTTCTATTTTTGGTATTCCAAGGATCATTCAAACTGACCAGATTTTGAACTTTTCCTCTCATCTGTTTTCCCAAGTTCTTAAACAGCTTCATGTCAAGCACAACAGGGTTTCAGTTTATCATGCTCAAAGTCAGGGGGCTTTGGAGCGTTTCCATCAGATGCTGAAATCCCTGTTGCGGGCTTATTGCACTCAGTTGGGGGAGATTGGGAGGAAGGGTTACTATGCTTGATGTTAGCAGCTAGGGAGGTCACACAGGAGAGCACTGGGTTTAGTCCTAATGACCTGGTGTTTGGTCATACCGTGCGTGGGCCGCTGTCTTTGTTGCATAATCAGTGGAAAGAAGCCGAACCACCTAGAAATCTTATTGACTATGTCAATGGTTTTAGGTATAGACCGTTCACGGCAGGGGAGATGGCAAAATCTGGCCTTGGCTCAAAGTAAAATGAAAAAGCTGTTTGATCAAGGGGCTGAGCGCCGACAATTCATGGCTGGGGACCAGCCTATGCCCCTGTTGCCTGTGGAAGGCTCGCCTTTCCAGGCAAAGTTTACAGGTCCCCATGAGGTTCTCGAACAAGTATCTGAACAAAATTACATCATAGCCACCCCGAAACGTAGGAAACCAACCCAGTTATGCCATGTGAACTTGTTTCCCGGTCGCCTGTTTCTTCTCACACTGACGATCAGTCAGGTTGTGTGGTTCCTGCATGTTCAGGGGGGAGAGTGTCAGTAGTCTCGGTTCCTCAGACTGTGGCACCCGAGCTGGAGGACGGTTTACCCTGCCCTGACCCTGCTGTGGCGGAGGGACGTTTGAGGAATTCAGAGTCACTTTGTAAGCTACAGGTTTTGTTGGGACATCTGCCTGAGGCTAAGCAGCTGGACTTGTCCAAAGTGATTAAGGAATTTCCATGCTTATTTGGTGATACTCCCACTCAGACCAATGTTATAGAGCATTACATTGACGTTGGTGAGACCCAGCCAATTAGATAAAGGTTCTACCATGTCAATCCTGAAAAACATAAACATCTGGAGGCTGAGGTGAGGTACATGTTAAGCAATGGAATTGCTGAGCCATCGTCATCCAGCTGGGTGTCACCTTGCCTTTTAGTCCCGAAGTCAGACAATACCCCTAGGTTTTGTACTGACTTCCACAAAGTGAAAGCAGTTACTAAGCCAGATTCCTTCCCATTGCTGCGTATGGAAGATTGTATTGACCAGGTAGGCCATGCCAAGTATGTTAGTAAATTTGATTTACTGAAAGGGTGTTGGCAGATCCCATTGTCTACACGTGCACAGGAGATCTCTGCATTCATTACACCAAATGGCTTGTATTCATACAAAGTCATGCCTTTTGGCCTGCGTAATTCCCCAGCAACATTCCAGAGACTTACGAATAAAGTTTTGGGGGATCTGGAAGGATGTACGGTCTACCTCGATGATGTTGTCGGTTTGGTCTATTACGTGGTCCTCAGATTTACAACGTATCTGGGCTCTGTTTGACCATTTGGCAGATGCCAATCTCATAATCAACCTCGCCAAATGTGAGTTTGCTAGGGCGACCGTGACATACCTGGGGAGGGTGGTTGGGACAAGGTCCAAATTCACCCAGTGCAAGACAAGGTGAAGGGTGTGGAGCAGTATCCCACACCTACCACGAAAAAGGAGCTGATGCATTTTCTGGGTTTGTTAGGATACTACAGGAGTTTCTGCAGGAACTTTTCTCAAGTGGTAGCCCCACTAACTGATTTGCTGAAAGGAAAAGTGACCTTTGTTTGGTCTCCTGCCTGTCAACAAGCTTTTGAAAATGTGAAAAAATTGTTGTGCAGTGCTCCAGTGTTGGCAGCCCCAAACTTTGACCGGCCTTTCTCACTTCAGGTGGATGCTAGCCATGGGGGCAGGGGCTGTCCTTCAGCAAGCCGATGAGATGGGTGTAAATCAGACCGGTATGTGTCTTCTCAAAAAAAAATTAACTCTTACCAGCTAAATTATTCCACCATTGAAAAGGAGACATTGGCCCTGTTATGGGCTCTAAAGTATTTTGACATTTATGTGAGTTCTGGTGTGGATCCAGTCATGGTCTACACAGATCACAATCCTTTGACCTTTCTCAACTCTCTGAAATGTCCAAACCAGAGATTGGTAAGATGGTCACTATCATCACAGTCTTACTGGCTGGATATTCGATACATTAAGGGTTCTGATAATGTGGTGGCAGATGCCTTATCTAGGGGTCCCTATCAGTGATGCGGTGGAATGTTGGATGTTGCCACGTTTGTTTCCCCTCCCTCTTAAATTGCTTCCTTTGGTACCAGGTTGCTCAGGGGTTGAGGCAGAGTAGGAATGGAGGTGGGTAACATGCAGTATGCCCTGTTTGTGGTTTATTAGGGGCTGGAGTTTTTTTGTGGTCTGCGGTGTTTCGGGTTGTTTTGAGTTTCACTGTGTAGGCGTGTTTTTTTTTCCCCATTGGTCTGGGGTTCATTAGTCAGGTTGAATGCAAATTAAGCAGATTGGACCATCCACAACTTATGAAATATTTCTTTTTTATAGCGTGATGTGTTTACAAATATTTTATTGCTTTCTTTTAGCTGGAATCTGCATACTGATTATCACATTTTAGGCACATTCCCCAAACCTCTTGTGCTCCATTATTCCTTTCCAGCTCTAAGCTGTTATTTCCAGTCAGACCCTTGCCAGAATTCTAGTGATAAAAGAGCAGAGCTGGAGATACTTCTGCTCCACATTCACTTCCAAGTATTATTAGCAATGGAAGTTCACTGGTGGAATTTGCAGGGCTACCACCTGCAAATTTCCTCTGCAAAGTGACATCCTATGTTGTCTTGGGGTAACAAAAGGCACTCTAGCCAGACCTGCTGAACCATAAAGAAATTAAAATCAATGTACAACTCAAGCCTTTTTTGATTCTCTCCACCTTGTATTTGGCTTTTTTTTGCAGTGTATGCATTAATATTTGGATGAAGAAACAATTTTCAATCACTGTGAATGGTTCCTTCTCTAACTGAAGCCAACTAAATTTAATACATGTAATACCTCAAGTCCACAATTATGCAGACTGAGTATTGTGGTCACAGAGCTTTCAATTATTCCATGTGGAATGGCTTCCATTCTTTCCATATATATATATATATATATATATATATATATATATATATATATATATATATATATATATATATATATATATATATATATATATATATATATATATATATATATAATGGTATCTCATATGAGAAGCCCACCATTTCTGTAGTAGAAAGAAAAGGTAGTGGCTCTTAGTGCTGGTTGTTTAAAACAATAGCATTCAACTGTCAAACTGAATTGTGTGTGAATGACTGTGTCCCTGGTGCCAAAGCAGACATAGAGCTTATCAAATCCCAGCCATTAAAAGACAACATTAACTGAGTTACTACTCTCCTCGGTACCATTCCTACAGGAGAATGCATTTACTCACTCCATCATTAAAGATATAGGATCTTATTTCTCTCTCTGCTTCGTTAGAGAAATCTTACTGTAAATGGAACTCTGCAAAATCTACGGTATGCCTAGTGAGGAGAAATGTGTCATAGCTATGTTGTATATCAATAATTTTGCAGATTTAGTTGCACAAGAATGACATTAAAGCTGTCATTTTACACTGCCCATGTTCAGGGAATTCATTACTCTGCAGTGCACTCACTAGTGCTAACCTGAGACATACATGAAGAATTGCTCTGGAAAGTAAACCGTCAAAACATGTTTAGCACACTCAGCTGAGACTCTTTCAAAAGCCCTCTACTCTCCTCAGGCTGTCTCTCAATATCCTTCATTCTCACCCTGCTTGGCCTGTCTGCTGCTTTTGACACAGTATAACACTACCTGCTGTCTGGCACACAGGAAGAACTTGGCCACTGGGAAAGGCAGACCGGAGAAACTCAGTTCATTTCATACTTGTATACTAAGGAGCATATTTCTTTCAGCTTTCTTTACAAAATGCAAGGCTCAAACTATTGCACCAGTTCATAATGACCTATTTCAGAATTCTACCTGCCATGTCTTGAGAAGTGTATGTAAGCATGATTTGATTTACCCCGTCTTATTGTGTGCTTTATTTTCCTGCAACATTCCACATCAGGATAGTTTATCGTCCCTAAACATGCATTTTAGTGTATCTCAGCAGCTTCTGGAAATAACTAACCAAGTCTCTCATGGTGTCTCTCCCTCCATAATGCTGAAACATTTACTTTATTTCAAAACATCACTCATACCAAGAAATGCCTCCAAAGCAGCATGTGAGTGACAAAGCCCTCTGGTGGCCACAGGAATTATGACTTGTCTGCTCCAAGCGCAAGAAATGCTGTTAAGGAGGCCAGCTCTGTGGAGAGTCTGACCGGAGGCAGACTGCTCACAGTTAGCGCTGATTTCATTCATTTATTAAGTCACTGTTTGTACCCCTTTATGTACTAACAAATTATGTCAGCCTGCTCATAGGACACCCAAAACTACATGTGTCAGGCTGGACTGCAGTATACGGCATATTCTGACATGGTGAACTGGTTAAACTTGCCTTATAACAAACACCCTACCAACCAAAGCAAAACCGCTGCAACACAACTCCACTGACACTCTGTCAAAGCAATAACAACAAAAAACAGACAACACGCCAGCAAATCTTATCGTAGTTTCCTCAGTTCAGGCTTTTAATTCATCCAACTTAATATGTTTATTTACACTTGTTAACCCATAATGACAAAGAGAAGACATGTTTTTAGAACTTTGCTGTTAAAAATCAAAATGGGCTGGTTCTTATATAGTGCTTTTCTACTCTACTTGAGCACTCAAAGTGCTTTATACAACATTCGTCATTCACCCAAACACTTTTTTCTATGTCTAAGTGCTTTCTGTCTAACATTCACACTCCAGTGAACACATCGGAGAGCAACTCTGATTCAGTATCTTGCCCAAGGATACTTTGGCATGCAGACTAGAGCAGCTGGGGATTGACTCACCAACCTTCTGATTAGTAGGTGACCTGTTCTATCTCCTGAGCTACAGCCCCATTCCATTTACTGAAGTAACCAGAGCCTTTGCTGTGGTACTCCAAATTGAGGTTCACTGTATTCTGTTTGCTTGAGTAATTGTTGAGATGTGACTGGAATCCGATTGTAGTCCAAAGTGAATCAACTGCAGATTTAGTAAGATAGTCTTGGGTCAGGGAAGAGACCAAGGAGCTACTGTAACATAGTTTTAGAAATGCCCTGCATGGATGGGAAAGCCTTCCAGAATTGCAGCCATCGCAGCAATCAGGACCTTATAGTAGAGTGTTTCCATCAAAGCCACTCAGAGTAAAAGACACATGACAGCCTGCTTGAAGTGTGTTGACTGGTATTTAAAGGAAAATGATTCCTTGATTAGACAAAATGTGGACTTTTTGATCAGGACTCCAAGTGCTATGTCTATTAAACCCAGATCTGTATATGTTTGCAAATCAAAGACTTTAGATTGGAATTTGTAAAAAATGTGCTAATTTTCTTTTAAGTTTGTCATTGTGGGTTCATGAGTGTAGCGATATGGGGGGAAAGCCAATGGATTCAACTTAAAACCATATCTATTACAAAGTGTGCAAAAGGGGGTCTTATCAGCTTCAAAGTGACTGTATTAATTCACATTATTAAACGTATATTAGAATGTGTATTATTAAAAAAAAGCTCACAATATTCTAAACAATTAAATTTAAGTTTAAAAGAAAAATCCTACTGTATATTAATCAAGATTTTAACTTTTAAATGACATATTTAAAGCTTTTATTTATTTTTTGTGTAATAATATTCACAATGGAATATTACACTATGAATTTTCATAGTACAACAGTTAAATGCTGGGGAAAGGGGTTTCTCTGCATTGCAATTCAATTCAATTTCATTTATAGCACCAAATCACAACAAACAGTCACCTCAAGGCTCTATTTTCCAGCTAAATAGCAGAATCTGCAAGAACTAGTTTTGTTTGCTATGTAAGGAATCACAGATTAGTGAAACAGTGAAACATAAGACAAGCTTGCATTATAGTAACTAGTTAATTACTTAAGCTGTTATTTGGATTACATCAGTTCTTCAGTTATCTGCATAAGCCCAGCCAAGCAGGTAACACAACATTTTTAAGAGCTAACAGCAGCAGAGAATAAAAATGAATGAGTCAGAAAGAAAACCCCAGAATCAAGCTAGGATCACTAGCCTTGTTGTTCATTTTGCTTAATAATTATCTGCTCATCTGGTAGGCAGAAGCCCCAGTGGTAACTGAGAATCATTCATATGGTATAAGGCCTGTGTATAGTTACTGTCAATGAATTGTATGATTGTGTGGGTATGCTTGCAGGCATGAGCTTGGCACAGGAGTTAGCTTGCACTCTGGCAAGGACTAATTAGTGGCTGTAATCTGCAGGCTCACTCTAGAATCTTGGCTCCAAGGGCACCTGGATCCCAAAGCGCTAGTGTCCACCTGCCCAGCCGTCTGCCTCACCACGACACACAGATGGTTTGGAACAGAACGTGCTTTTCCTTACTCACTTCTTCAGAATAAATAGAAGCGTCACTCTACTGGGTGGACAAAGACCATCACATAAATATGTCATAACCTTTTTCGTAAAACTTAATTTGCTGATTTTTTTTTTTCTGAGTTTGTAAAGGCAGAAACACTCTAAATCTCCCTAAACAAAAAATCAAAACGGACTCTATAATGTGACTGTGTTGGAGTCCACTGATCCAGTGAAGTTCAATTAATGAGCAACACTGGCTCAGGGGGCTTTTCAGAATTATGTAAAGCTTTGAGTTGTGATTCACGACGTGTTTTCATATGCCTATAAGACTTAGGCAGTAAGGTCACAGTTTGTGTTGACATAAGGTCCTAGGACTTGACTTATTATTGTTTGAAGGAGCTCCAAGTTTTGTCTGAAAAGAACATCATTATGCATTCTCTGTGCAGATTAAAAGTCTTATCTAAACTGTAAAACATTTGAGTGAAACAGTTATCAAAAATTTGTGCCAGTTTTTTTTCACAGGGTATGAAATATTATATAAACATCTCTGTTCATTCTTTGATGACTGTCACATGAATTCTCACGTAAACCTGCATGTTACACTGCATATAAATGACCATCCATCCATCCATCCATCCATCCATCCATCCATCCATCCAATTCAATTCAATTCAATTCAATTCAATTCAATTCAATTCAATTCAATTCAATTTATAGAGTGGGGGCAGTCTTTTGCCGTGACTGGTTGGGGGTGAGGGAAAGGAAACAGGACAAAAGGTATGCTGTGGAAGAGAGCTTTATGGGACCTGAGGAACAATTGTGATTGTGCTGTTCGCCAATGCTGAGTCCTTTTGTGCATTTCCGGCTATTTTTCACACAGTTTTTGAATTTATCAGTGAGAGAATAACAATCAGGAATAATAATCAAAGCATCAATATAAGGACTCACAAATGTCAGCAAATTCCTGGAGGGAGACTGCTGAAAATATCAGAATGGACTCGAGGGAATGAACAAATAGAAAAAAACAAAAAACAGAAGGACAAATATGTTTGCAGCCAAAAAAAAACTGCGAGCGAGGACCAAGGAGGGGAAAAGTCCCAGCCAGCACCGCAGATAAAACACCAGCACACGACCACAAGTCCTTCCCATAATGCAGCTCACACAAGCATAAATGTGGCAATGTTAGTCAATTACCTAGGTTGCGAACATAGGCCCCGCAAAGACCCAGTGCTGATTGTTGAGTATCTAACCAAGCTAGCTCTCTGAGCAGCTCTGAGAGAGAAACAGCATCATGTGGTGGATAACATCAGGATGCAGCTGGATTTGAACTTTGATCCCTTCAACGAGTTCAGTTTGTTTTTGTCAAAAATTCGCTGCGTTCTGATGTTACACACCACATGCAGGTGGTGTTAACCTACTGCACTGACACTGAAGTTTATTGGGCTTAGGAATTTAGGTTTTTCTTTATGTTTCTATGTCTCACGATGTTCACGTGTTTCCTTTGGTATTACAAACATTCAGCACATAATGCTGCTGTGTTGTGAACAGTTGGTTGCGGAATACAATTTTTTTTAAATGGTATCTTTTCTCAAGTTCTTATTACACAATAATTAATCTTGCACCTTGAATCCTGCATCTGACAAAGTATGAAAAACAAAAACTAATACAAAAACTAAAATAAAACTAAGCATTAAATAGAACATAAAAACTAATTGGTGTGGGGGAATTAATGCAAATATCAATAGTATTGATGGCAACATTAGTTTTGAAACTAGTGTGATTGATACTTCAGTTAAAAAAAGAAGAGGGAACTGCAAGCTCCACTCCTCTCATGCGTGCACACTTTGCTCCTCACCCTCTCCTGCCGTGCTATGTTTTGCTGTCATGTGGCCACATGACAACAAAACATAGCACAATGGGAAAGATTGTGAAAGATTTTTGTGGTGTTTACTAATTTACAGTGGAAAGCAAAAATCAGAGGCATTTAGTGGTCATTAAAATGTATTCAGATTTAGCATACAGGTGCATTTAACTCATAAATCGTGACACACTGCTCTCCTTTAGATAAGCTGCCTTTAGAAGTTTAAAGTATCAGTATCAGTATTTGGTATCAATTTTGCAGTAAAATCCAGGTGAGCTTATTCACTTATGTTCTGGCATTTCATACATCTGAGGTCTTCACAGGAAATAGCATCTATTGGAATGGCACATACCAGTTCTGTGTACTGTTTTTGAAAAACACAACTCCTAGGACACCTTAGTTGATGCCAGCCTCTCATAAACTGGAATGTATGCTGCCTCTGCTATATTTTTCACTTTTGCAAATGCATCTACCAAGATATTGTTTCCATGAACACCGTGTGACAGCTCTGATTTCCCCAGAGTCATATTACATTTTGAAATTGGTTCAAAGTCCCAAGAGTAATACACTGCCAGTTTTCTTGTATTTTGAGCTCGACCTTACCCAGTAACTCCTAGTGCACGCACACACACACACACATTATAGAATTAATTATAATTATATAATTAATTATCCTTCCATCCATTTTCTTCTGTTTATCCGGGGCGACATCGTGGGGGTAGCAGCTGAAGCAGAGAAACTCAGACCTCCTTCTCCCCAGGGAAAACAATGAGGAGTTCCCAGGCCAGCCGAGAGATGTAATCTATCCAGCATGTCCTAGGTCTGCCCCAGGGCTTCCTCCTGGTTGGACATGCCTGGAACGCCTCACTCATGAGGGATCCTAGTCAGATGCCTGAGCAACCTCAACTAGCTGCTTTCGATGTGGAGGAGTAGTGGCTTTACTCTTAGCCCCTCCTGAGCCCCAAAGCGTCTGTCAATCTCCTGCTCCCACCTCGCCTCACCTGTAAACAAAACCTCAGGATACTTAAACTCCTCCACTTGGGGCAGCAAGTCATCCCTGACACGGAGTGGACACTTTACTCTTTTCCAGCTGAGGACCATGGCCTCAGACTTAAACTTAGAGGTACTAATTCTCATACATGCCACTTCACACTCAGCTGCAAACTGCTCCAGTGTGAGCTGGAGGCCACCACCTGAAGCCAACAGGACCACATCATCTGCAAAAAGCAGAGATGAGATTTTGAAGCCACCAACGCAGAAGCCTTCTGCCACTTGGCTAGGCTTAGAAATTCTCTCCACAACAATTGTGAACAGAATCAGTGACAATGGGCAGCTCTGGCAGAAACAAGTCAGACTTACTGCTGGCAATGTGGACTAAATTCTCACTGCAGTTGTACAGGGACTGAATGGTCCATAACAACAGGAGGACATGTGTCAACTAAGACAGTAGCCAAGGATATTAATGATTATTAAATTCCCCTTTCAAAGCACACTTTAGATACAGGTGTTCTTTGTTTGTTCTTCAAGTTTGGGTCCTCTACCAGAGGCCTGGGAGCTTGAGGAACCTGTGGAGTATCTTAGCTGTTCCTAGGATTGCACTCTTTTGGAGCGAGATCTTGGATCATTCTTGGAATCTGTTGGAGCCACTCTCCCAGTTTGGGGTCACTGCACAGAGTGTTCCAATTACCATGGGGGGCCACTGTTGCCTTCACCTTTTGCACCTTTTCTAGTGCTTCTCTCAGCCCTTGGTATTTCTTGAGCTTCTTGTGTTCCTGCTTCCTGATGTTACTATCACTGGTATCACTACATCTATCACAACAGCCTTCTTTAGATAAAGCTCTCGAATAATTACAAATCTTTAGATAACAACTTATTTCAGAGTGTAATTTTCATGTGTTTCATTCAAAGCACAATCTCTGCTGAATCACCTTTAAATTATGTTCATGGTCTTCACTTATTGTGTCTTTAGGGATTTGCTAGCTTAACGTAGCTATTAGCTTAGCTCCCAGCGCTCAGCCACTGACAGCATGGTTGCTTCATCTATCCGTCCTACACTTTCCTGCTCAGTGTTTCAGATGTTTAGCTACTCCTCAACCTCATTCAGTAATAACAGTACTTGTAATAACTGTAACCTGTTTGTAGCCTTGGAGGCCAGGCTCACAATTCTCGAAGCACGCACCAAAGAGGAAGAGTAGCAGCTATCTTCCCCTCCAGATAATTAATTAACCAAAGGCCCAGACAGAGTTTTAATTCATCTGAAATCATGACTCTTAACTATTTACTAATTGGAAAACTTTTGAATTCAGGAGACAGAACCCATCTCTAGTTTTAAGATTAGACTTAAAACCTTCCTTTTTGATAATGTCATGGTCCTGGGCCGGTGGCCCAGTGTTTTGTGTTCTTTTGTTTTCCTATGTTTGTGTGGTCCCTGGTGTTTCCCCCGTCATGTTCCTGGTCCTGTCTCTTCCTGTTTTATTTTGATAGTCCTGTGTTCCCTAGGCCTTGTGTTTAGTTTTGCTTCCCCTTGTCTCGTTGGTGTAATCTGCGTCACCTGTGTTCCCTCCTGTTTTCTCTTCCCTCATCAGTCCTTCTGTGTATTTAAGTCCAGTGTTTTCTGTGCCTGTTGTCACGTCATTAGTGGTCGTACCCTGCTGTCTTTCCCGCGTGTTTTCCTAGTCTCTCCCTATCCAGTATATTTTCCAGGGAGAGTTCATGTTTGTGTTTTGGGACACCTTTTGTTGAATAAACGTGTGTGTTACAAGCACCTTCCCGGAGTTCTGCGTTTGGGGTCCTCCTTCCTGCCTGCACAGCAGCTCTCCCACGTGACAGATAAAGGTCACGGCAGATGTCAGCTGCTAGAAGTTTCCTCATGTTAGAAGGTAGCTTTTCTTTCGCACTGGCACTAAATGCTTGCTCATAGGGGGTTGTTTGATTGTTGAGGTTTTTGCTATGTTATTGTAGGGTCTTTACCTTATAATATAAATTGCATTGAGGTGACTGTTATGATTTGGTGCTATATAAATAAAACAGAACTAACTAAATTACATTACTTTCATTGTTGCTTGCTTACTAGCAGTCCTTCCTTGCATTTACTGGTACATAGCATACTTTATTGAAAGGCATTCGCCACATATTTGAGCAATATGTGCATCATCTTTTGCTTACACAGTCATTGACTGAGCATGCAGGCGCTCTTTAAACTGCTAGTTCATAGGTCTGTGAGAACTAAAAAAAATCCACGGCATTTTTAAGACAGGAGAAATACCTCCTTTTCATCCTGAATTAGTTATCAGTTTATCAGTTTGTCTTGCTTTATTTGTTTAAATCTTTATCATGTTTGTTATTTATTTAAAAACAAAGTAAAATTAGGATTGGATTAGTTAAACAGCACCCAGTGTTTTCAACACTTACTATAATTAAATTTTTTGCCAAGATTTAAGGTGAGATTTTGATATTTATAGTCATTTTGTGTTCAACTGTCCTAAGCATCCTTCCATAATCTTACTAGCCTCAGCAATATTTTTCAAAACAGATAAAAGCCTTTTTCCCTCTACATAGATTACTCCTTTAAAAGTTTCATCTCATGCAGCTCTGTAGAAAGATGATTGGCATCAATCCTCTCTAATGTGCCTCTTCAAAGAAGGTTTTTGACATATAGCACTTCCAGATGTGGTTTCAGTTCACAGCAGAGAGCTTGGCTCGGTGCCACAAGTGTTTAAGACCTCAGCCAAATGGAGACTGCTCTCCCATGCCGAGTCTAAGATGAGTAATGAACTGACTTCCTGACAAGTGTGACAGCCCAGGTTGACAGTTGATGTCTCCCTTCTGATACATCGGTTGCTCAGAAGAGCTCACTACACAAGACAAGGGCATCTATCCCTCAGGAGGAGAACACTGCGTATGTGGACTAAATATAGCCCCTTCGGTCACAGCGTACACAATTTAAAAAGATTATGTAGGCATAAGATGATTTTTTTTCCCCCACCAAAGTTCCTGTATCATGTCTGAAGGGGATACACTGAGTAATCTTGCTTCCTTTTAATAGGAAGAATTTTTGTGGAGACAAAATTGTTCATCTTTTTACTGTTGATGGTTATCTTCCAGACTGTTTTTAAAAACATAAAAATTACTATATGTCTGTGGGACTGGAACAGAAGTTATAGAACACACAATGACTGGGCTATTTGACAAATCCAAATATTTGGTATTTGGTTTTACCGGCAGCTCGACTACTGACCATGTTTGACAGAGCAAGTTGTACTTCTTGAGGAGGCTGCGGTCTTTTAACATCTGCAGGAAACTCCTGGAGATGTTTTATCAGTCTGTCATAGCGAATGGTTCTACACTGTGGTGTGCTGGAAGGACACATCCAGGCTGGACAAACTGATCATGAAACTGGACTGTCTGGTGATGGTGGCAGAGAGGAGGACAATGGACAAACTACTGGACACTATAGATGATGCCAGTCACCCTCTGCACACTGTCATCAGCAACCAGGAGCCTGTTCAGTGACAAGTGTGGGACTAACAGACTGAAGAACTCCTTTGTCCCTCATCAGAATGTACAACTCCTCAAAACAACCTGAGCCTGACCACTACTCAACATAAAGAAATACTTGTCTGTTTTATTTGTTTATTTATCCATTATTGTTTGTTTATTGAGATTTCTGCTGTGTTTGTGTGCCTATGTTACCTGTAAAAGGTGCTACTGGAACTTTAATTTCTCTGACAGAATCTGGATTAATAATTAATTAATGAAGTTTTATCCAGTCTAATCTAATCTCTTCATTGGCTCCCTGTTAAATCCAGAATAGAATTTAAAATTCTTACATACAAGGTCTTGAATAATCAGGCCCCATCTTATCTTAAGTACCATATCACCCCAATAGAGCACTTTGTTCTCAGACTAGAATGAGTAGAATGGGAGGCAGAGCCTTCAGCTTTCAGGCCCCTCTTCTGTGGAACCAGCTCCCAGCTTGGATTCAGGAGACAGACACCCTCTCTATTTTTAAGATTAGGCTTAAAACTTTCCTTTATGATCAAGCTTATAGATAGGGCTGGATCAGGTGACCCTGAATCACCCCTTAGTTATGTTGCAATAAACCTAGGCTGTCCTGTCTCTCTCACCCCCCTCCCTGAGCCTGGTTCTGCTGGAGGTTTCTTCCCGTTAAAAAGGGAGTTTTTCCTTCCCACTGTCGCCAAGTGCTTGCTCATAGGGGTCGCTGATGTTGGGTTTTCTCTGTAATTATTGCATGGTCTTTACAACTGTTTGTTGTGATTTGGTGCTATATAAATAAAACTGAATTCAACCATAATGCACTGTTTCTTCTCATTCACCTTTATTTACTTGTTTATACTTCACTCTGTATTTAATCATTATTATTAGTCTCTGGCTCTCTTCCACAGCATGTCTTTTGTCCTGTCTCTCTCCACT
Source organism: Pterophyllum scalare (assembly GCA_024447675.2). Lineage (NCBI taxonomy): Eukaryota > Metazoa > Chordata > Actinopteri > Cichliformes > Cichlidae > Pterophyllum > Pterophyllum scalare. The sequence goes on along the minus strand of JAMQGT020001359.1, from coordinate 49,682 downwards.
CAGCCCCAACCGGTCGCAGCAGATGACTGCCCCTCCCTGAGCCTGGTTCTGCTGGAGGTTTCTTCCTGTTAAAAGGGAGTTTTTCCTTCCCACCGTCGCCAAGTGCTTGCTCATAGGGGGTCGTTTTGACTGTTGGGTTTTCTCTGTGTTATTGTAGGGTCTTTACCCACAATACAAAGCGCCTTGAGGCGACTGTTTGTTGTGATTTGGCGCTATATAAATAAAATTGAATTGAATTGAATTGAATTGAACTGAATAAAGAAAGTTTAACCCTTAAATACATAACTTTAATAGTTAACGTATCACTCATAACCACTCAGCTCCCTATTAACATCAAACTGTATGTATTTAATAATGTTCTGGTCTCAAAAAGAAAAGTAGGCATAATTTATTCAATTAATTTAAATTCTAATATTTGTGCCTAAATAGTCTATATGGTCACCTGTGGTCTGCACTAACTAAGTTTTGAATAACAGTTGTAAAAGACTTGTCAAAAGTCAAACTCTCTCCATTTGCTATAATCTCTAAGGTCATTCAGGGTGAAATTTCTCACAAGAATGTAATGATTCAGAGTCTGCGGTAGCCCCAAGGCCTGAGCGAAGGCTCTGTCCTCTAATTTTAATAGTGGAGAGAGGCATGGCCTTGCATACACAAAATTCCTATCCAGCTTTAGACTGAAGGTAAAAGAGTTGTGTTATTTATTTATTTATTTTGACGTACATTTGTAATTATGGATGTATAGAATGAGCATAAACGTCCTGCTAGGATACAGCCTGGCAGTCTTAGGCTTTAATAAGTATTCCTGCTTAAGACACCTGAGTCTCCTCGGTGCCCTTGCATGATTGAATCAGAAGCTTATAATGTGAAGCTCAACCCAGGATATCTTTTCCTTATCTGGTTTAACTTACCCCGCCATTAGCAATCAGGCTAAGCAGTCACATGATGGTGGTTATAAACTCTACAAGTCAATCCGATCCAGTCCCATCAAAGAGGTGGAGCTGGCAGCACAGGAGCAAATTTTAAAGATGAAGAAAAAGCCCTAACATTAATAAAATAATTATACTACAGGCTAAAAGCTGACACAGTCTGCAGTCAAAGGAGGAGCTTGTGAATGCCTAATACAGGAAAATTGCTGTCCTAATTTTAAAAAAGGTCAACAAGTTCAAGGTTCAGGGTAATAGTGCTAGTTTAAGGTTAATGGTATTTAATCTATGGCTTACACACTTGTTCAACCTTTTACATGATTGTGGTGTTACATGATACACAGAATGGCTACAATGACAAGCAAAAATGTGTTGTGATTACATGCAGTGACTTTGAAATTTGTTTCCCTTCATCTTTTACTGCTTTAAACTACAATGCTGACGATGAAACTAACGTTAATGCATCGCCAGGAACAGTATCTGAAGGGTTGTCACGTCTTCCCATGACTACTGTGAAATTGAGGGTTTATTAAGGGGGGGGGGCAATGTATAGCAGTTAAGATGATATGATATGATATGATAAGATAAAACTTTAATGAAATTTGTGCATTACAGCAGCTCAGTGCAGAGAAGAGAGATGAATAAAAAAATGAAATAAAATAGAATAGAAAACAATATATACATATAATATATATATCAATGCACATATCAATATATACATATACATATACACACATATACATCAGAGCACTATATTCAGAGAGCACATTTTCACAGTCAACATCCGCTTTTGGAACTTGACAGACTCTAAAATTGGAATTTTCAGCTAACAACCTCAACACTGCTTTAATAAAATCTAAATTCAGAACAGGACTCACAGATGAACGTAAGTAGATCCACCTGAACAAATGCCTCTTTTGCTGACTCCAAGCAGTGCCATGTCATTACACGTGGAAAAAGACTGAACACATCGCAGACACCTGAACAGTAAGGTAAGGATTTATGACGGGAGGTGGCATTTGGTGATATGAAAGTAAATATCCATTTTAGAACTAAGACATTGTTTTGTTTCCCTTTAATGTGATGGTAGTGAACGAACTTGACACACTGAGAAGGAAACTTGCCCAAAAGAAATACATTCGTCATGCAACTTTGTGTTTTCAAAACGGTAGCCTATGAAGCTAATTTAATGTCCAGTTTAAAAAGTGTAAATAAACACAACCCCAAATCCAACCAATGGGTTTGTGTGTGAAATGTAAAACAAAGAAGCACTCAGAGAGCACAAACCTCCACCAAGGAGCTACTCTCTGGGCAGTATTGTAATGGAACAGTATTATATTTTGTATATATGCATTTTGTTTTCTTTGTTCTTTTTAAACTTTAAGAAGTTTGCAGTGCAATAAAAACAAGTGCAAAGTGCAGGTATTTGTTATTAGCCCTGTTGAAACATATTTTAATATACTTGACTTTTTTTTGGCCACAGCGGCGTTGTTCGTAGTGAAGAGAGACAGAAAATGGGGGAAAGATATGGGCGAAGGCATGCGGGCAGGCTGGCGACAGGCCGAGACTCGAGCCTGCGCCGCCCGCACCGCAGCGTGGCACATGGGCAGTGTGGTCACCGCCCCAATGTACTTGACATTTTGAGTAAAATAATTTTTTATTATTTTTTATTTATGTGCACATAGTGCATTTAGCACTTCATTTCATTGTCTGGTAACATCTGTTTAAATGTTTAGTATAAATGTAACAGCTTATGAAAATCACATCTGAGAGAGGCAGGGTACGGTGGCCCTGAGGGGTCAAATCGACTGCAACTTAGGAAAACACCAGCAAATAGAAAAATGCAGCAAAAGCACAAAACATAAAGGAATCGGAATAAAACACAACAGAAGTAGAAGAAAGCAAAATCTCACAAAACACAACAGAAGCGTTTCTAGGGAGACGATAATGCTGACGGAACAGCTGCAGAACTGAAACTAAAACATGTGAAGGGTTACACTGAGACTCTCTCAAAGGAAACGGAGGATCCTTCAGTGTTGTTAGGGAGAAAAAGATGCAAAGTGATTCATATAATCCTACAGATACATGTTTGCCGTTAGCTGTTTACTGTTAGCCTGCCACTTCCGCAGCTGTTCCGTCACGTTATTGTCGCCCCAAAAACACTTCTGCTGTGTTTCATGAATTTTCTTTTTTGGTGTTTTGTTTTTTGTGAGCTTTTGCAGAGTTTTTATGTTTGCCGATGCTTTCTGAAGTCGCACCGCGCTTGACGTCTCAGGGCCACCGTAGCAGGGTTTCTCAGAATTAAAGATGGGCAAGTTTACCTATCAGCAAAACACTGTGTTTGCACATGGTGGAACAATTGCAGAAGATGTTCCTCAATTTACAAATGCAGGTTAAAGCTCTATCAAAGAAGAAGAAAGAAGAAGCCAAATGTGAACATGATTCAGAAATGCCATCATCTTCTCTGGGCCAAATCTCATTTAAAATGGACTGAGGCAAAGTGGAAATTAAATTTAAAATTCTTTTAGGGACACATGGACATTATCGGCATTCAGTTCAAAAGCCTGCATGTCTGATAGTATGGAGCAGCATTAGTGCCTGTGGAATTGGCAGCTTGCACATCTGGAAAAGCACCATCAGTGCTGAAAAGTATAAGACCTACTCATACAGTACAGCTTCATAGTAGAAGAGTCCAGGTGCTGAACTGGCCTCCCTGCAGTCCAGCCTTTCCCCTACTGAAAGCATTTGGGGGTCACGAAATGAAAAATACAGCAAAGATGACCCAGGACTGTGTAACAGCTATAATCCTATATCTGACAAGAATGGGACACCATCCCTTTCCCAAAAGTTGAGCAACATGTGTCTTCACTTCCCTTTACGTACTGTTTCTAAAAGAAGAGTGGATGGACACAGTGGTAAATATGACCCTGTTCCAACTTTTTTTGCTGCCATCAAATTCAAAATGAGTTCATTTTCTTTGTTCTTTTATGAATAAAATGTGGGATTATAAGATTGCATGTTTTAATTTAAGCTTTTGTTTTTTTGGAATGAGGCACAAGCAGCTCTCTGCTATTTCTGTTATTTTAGCTAGTTTTCAGAAGTAATAAAGTTGGAGACTTGTGACGTAAAGCTATAGAAGTACACTGTCTTAACAAAAAGAAGACAAACTACTCCTGAATTATGCAGATAGCATCTTACAGAAACTTAAGACCTGCTTTTTGAGCCTATATCTGTTCACACAGCTCAATGTAAACAGCCATTGCTGATCTTCATGATGAAAGTATTCACATAATTGCAAGCTAATGCACAAAACAGTAATGGAGAAGCAGTCTGAACACTTGATCGCTTGTTTAGGACTCATCGGGCTTTTGAGATTTATACAATAGTAAATACAGCACTTTGCATAGTATTACCAGACATGGCAAATACGTACATGATCAACATGACCTCTGCACATTCTTCCTCACATGGAATGTAAGAGTCTTTAAACAGTATTGTCCAACTGCATTTTTCAAGGATTAACCAAAAAGAGAAATTAGTCTTTTGAGTTGAATGTGATGTACAAATGAGGCAGAAACCCATTCAGTCTGCTTCATCAGAACACGAACACCATCATCAACCAGCTATTTACTAATTCATGGAAGCAGTTTCTATTAAAGGTTTAAGATAATTCCTGTATAAATGTGTAAACTTTAATCTGTGAATGCTGTGCCGGTTCAAGCCAGAGCTATCATACTACTAACTGAACTGTACTGTGTCTAAAATGAGCTTGAGCTAGTACATGCACCGAGACAAGCAACACTTTTCCCAAAGCCTTCTAATCCACGGGGTCACCCTTTCTGACTTTGCCCACTGGAAAATGTTCCTCTTTAGCAAATATGACCTCATCATGGCTTGGTAGAAGTCTGAGCAGCACCAACAGCAGTGACACAGTGTTGAGGGGATGGTGCCTGCACTGCTGAAGGCAAGATAATACCAAATGAGATGTGACAGCTGAAAGAGAAAATAGGACCAGCTGATGGGGCTAAAATGAGAACAGAAGGTCTTGTGTATCATGCACTTTGGTACCTTCACTGTAGCTGCACTGAGTTACACAGAAAAAAATGCGATTGGGTTTCTGTACCTAAAACCAGATTAAACTGGTTGAATCGTTTTTATAAAATCCTGTTCTGACTTCTGCCCAGACATGTGGCATAATGACAGCATGTATCTGTCCAGTGTTCAGCTATTAGTGCCCTTTGATGACCTTGTTATTGTGAAGTATATAAGAAACGAGCAGTTTTCACATTCAGCTCAGGCCTCATCTGTTAGTAAAAGATCAGAGCTGTCCTGGTGATGGAAAATGGGGGGGAGGTGGTTGTGGTCGGGGTGGTGGGGTTGTCTCCCTGAAATTGTTGTTTCATCAATAAATAATGGCAGACAGAAGTCTGATGGCCGCGGAGCGCCTCTGATCTATGATCAAAAAGAAGAGTACTGTCCTGCTTTCAGAGTACAAATACAGCCATACTCCATGCATCAAACACACACACGCATGCATGTGCACACACACACACGCTAACAAATAAGTCAAACACTTTTATAAAACTAAAGAACTTAACAAAGCCTTTAAAAATTCGAGTGCGGTTGTTTTTTCCATCACACTTTCTGTGCTTCCCATGGATTTCTGCTTTTACTACATGCAGTTACTTTCCTGCTTTATTTGCTGCCCCAAGCTCTCCACTGACTGAAGCACTCACAAAGCCTCTTATTTCCACCAGGTAGATTTGAGGTCTCCAGCCAGTTTTCAGGCACTCAGGAGCCAAGTGAGTGCTTGAACCTTTTCTTGTCAGGAGCGATCACGAGAACTGCTCCTGCTTCTCAGGAACTGAAATGGTTTTTTCAGCCCCACCATCACCACCTTCTTCAGGGAATGGATTTGTCAGACAGGTGGCCTACAAGTCTTTTAAATAAAGACATTTGATTTGTTGGTTTCCAGCATTGTTGCCACTTCTGATGGTGTCAGCTTGTGTAACCATATGTATCAGTCCATTTTTGTACTCTTAAATTGTAATTTTTTTAAATTTTATGATACTTCTCTAGGAAAGGATGCAAAAGATTTATGTTGTATTAAAGCATAAATCCTTATGCTGATGGTCCTGCAGAGATCTCTTTTATGAATTCTACAGGGGTATGTTTGATGGTGGATTTCTAAAGACTGATATATATTTTGGCATTGATGAATTTTCATTATAGATTATAAAGCACGCACATATGGCTAATATGTCCTGCAGTCTGTGTGGATAGTGAGCATTCTACTGATTCATACAATACTAAAGATGTATGTACACACAAATGCAGAAATATGTGTATAGTTTTTCCCAAGAATTTTAAAGTTGTGCATATCTGTGGTCCTATTCTGCAAATCTGTCAATGAACTTGTACAACCATTATATCAACTCCCATCTTTAGCAAGCAACAGCAGGTTCCTTTGCTCTTCAGAGAAAAGAAAACTGACAGAGATAAACACAGCCACCCGTATGTCTGACAATTACAGTTGGTTGCTGCTATTTATAGTAACCTCAATTACCCCCACCCGTCCAAAGCTAATAAAGAACTAAATAACGGTTGGTTCACATTTGGAAGTCTGAATAGTACACTGTACCTCATAATATAGGTGTGTGTTTGTGTGTGAGAGCAAGCAGTGAAGAAATATAATGTTAATAAAAATGTAAGTTCTCGTCACGCTCATTCCTCCTTCATAAATAACTGATAGGAAACGTATAGATTTATTTGTGAGTACACATGATTCATACAACAGCTATGTAATGAAAGAAGTAAAACTTGAAAGAAATTTGAGCTCACTGCTTAATTTTCTTTCTACGTGTTTAAATTTGTCAAACGTTTTCTTGTTTCTTGCCCCTCCCGTCTTAGCCAGAGACAAACTGTTAGGATAGAACAGCCTTTATTGTCATTGCATAGCCAGCATACAACTGTGAGAGCCACTCAGATCAGTGCATCGTAGAAATAAATAATAAATAACAACAGCAAAAACAACAGCTACACATGAGATAATAAGAGTCCATTCTGAATGCCGAAGGATAAACACTGTTTTTGAGTCGGTTAGTTTTGCATTTAATTCTTCTGTACTGGGTGCCAGAGGGCAGGAGGTTGACCCTACTACCCTGGACAGCGCTGAGGCACCGGAAGCTAGCACTGAGACACCGGAAGCTAGCAGTGTCTTCTAAAGGAGGGCAGGGAGCATCTGATGATGCTCTAAGCTGTTTTCATCACCCTCTGCAGAGCTTTCCCATCCACAGCCAAGCAGCTGGCGTACCACACAGTTATGCGGTATTCCAGCAAGCTCTCAAGCAGTAAAGAGCTACCATCAGCTTCTCCCACAGACTGTTTCTATGCAGCACCCTGAGGAAATGCAGTCGCTGCTGCATGCCCATCAGTTTTTTGATTAGGATGTCAGGGATGATTGTGTAAAAGGCTGAGCTGTGATCAATGAGAAGCATCCTGGCATAGTTCCCCGCATGCTTAAAATGGCTCAGCATTGTGAGGGATTATAGTGACTGACTTCAGACAGGATAGGATGGTAACTTCTGCCAGGGTTGTGCTTGTGCTAGGTTAGTTGGTCATTACAGGCTTTAACAGGGTTCGTACACCTTTCAAGGTCCATTTTCAAGATTTTCCAGCACATTAAGGGGTCATTCATAATTATCAGCATTTTCCAAAGTTTACAAAGAGTACTCTTTTTTAGACCCCCCTCCCTTAAAGTGTACAAAGACCATGTTGATATTTTTTCATGACATTTAATTTCCCCTGGCTCTTTGGTATTTTAATGTAATAGGAAGTATTATAAACACATCCTGGTGTTGAAAAATTCTGGAAATCTTGGTATCAAATATAGTCTTTCCTATATATTAAAACACTGTACTGCACTGCATGTACGCAAAATGTACATACTGCCACACTGTACACAGTGGCAGTAGAGCAATTTACAGCGGTATGCCAGACTTTACGACTCATGCTATTTCTCTGTTTCTTAAGCGAACTATTCAACCAAATAGTTATATTTTTATTTACAAAAAAAGCGGTTACAATTTCAAGCACTTTCAAGCACTATATTCAAAATTCAAGCACTTTTCAAACCTTGAAAGGACAATATTAAAATTCAAGCATTTTCAAGGATTTACAGCACCCGTACGAACCCTGCTTTAAGTACTTTACCAGGTACACCATCTGGCCCTGTAGCTTTCCTCTGTTTTATTGCCTTCAACACACATCTCACTTGGTATTCATGTAAATTAAGTGGTGAGGGTTGGAGGTCTGTGGAGGCAGGTGACCAGCATGGGGTCTCTTTGTCTCAGAGCGGACAAAGAAAGGGTTCGGTTCCAGGGCCAGCGGGGCATTAGTGTTGACGGCTACAGGAAAATTGCCTCTGTCGTTTGTGATGTATTGTAATGCTTGGCACATCTGCCTTGGGTTGTTGTAAGTGATATGATTCTCCGCTTTGCTTTTGTAGCCCTCTTTTGCAGCTTTAATGCCTCTCGTTTAGTTTGCTCTAGCAACACTATACAGGCCCCAGTCAGGAGAGACCGAACCTCTGTGGTCGTCCGTGGTTTTTGGTTGGGGAAAACCTGGATGTGTTTGTATGCTGAACTGTCACATCCGGAATGAGCAGTTATAGCCAAGTTTCTGTGATGATCGTCACACAACAGTCAAAAATGCACTTGGTTTCTGCCACCAGTAGCTCCAGTTTATCTGTTTTATCAATGATGCACTGGTGAAGAAGATGCTTGGGAGTGGGGGTTTATGCAGTAGTCTCCTTTGCCTAGTAAGAGGGCCGGACCTGGATCCTCATTTCTGCCACTGTTCTCCACCAGCACCAGTGATCTCGGTATATCCAGCAGGATTTTCTGAGACTGCTGGAAGTCCCTTGTAATATCAGAACGACATGCAAATCTGACATCCTGTAACTCTGCATGGGTGTAGATGTGTTTGGCCACACGCACTCCTCAACACACACATCCACGCACACACTAGACCAAACAATGTACAATGAACCACAGAGCTCATAGCCTCTCCGTACTCATGCGCCACTAGCTTGTCTCAACTCTTTTCCGATTTCACATATTCATGGCATGGAAAAATTTTAGGGTTACAGAAATATAATGCTTTAGATTCCAGTAATTGCAAAGATAGATTTAGATAAACATTGTGAGAACAACTTTGTAAATGAAAATTTAGAGTATTTTACCACTTTAAAGATTCATTTTTTGCTTTGTTGACACTCCTCCATCAAATTCCTCTCTGTAGCTCCATGATAACATCTCTAGATTTCCTAAGTTGCGTTGGGTCTTTGCTGTTTACTGCTTTCTTAAGACATATCCAGTAATTACTCAAAATGCGAGCAAATTTGTGCACAGTGGCCAAATCTTTACTTGAAAGAACATTTATCACAGATGTTTAAACACGTCAATGAAAAGACTCGGTAAATATCCCTGTCCATCCTTCTTGCTCTCCCTCAGAACATAGCTTCAGAGCTGCCAGCTGCCTTTTGTTCAATGATTCGTGCTAAAAGGTTTCTGGTTCTCAGTAATAAAGCTCCAGCTTGCATTGTTTGCACTTGGCTCACTGCTTTAGACCTCTCTGCCTCGTCTTCTAGCTTCTGTGCTCCTGAACAGCATTGCTGTTGCTAAGCATCTTTGCAGCTCTGTAGAAGGAGCTGCTGGCTCAATTTGAATATTGTTTATAAAAGGAAGAGAAGTTGCCCAATCCTTCTATTTCAAATGGCTAAGGCTATTTGAAGGATCGTAAGCCAAGGCAATGCCTCCAGTTTTTCACCTATTACTGTAAAATTTTGTGTGATACCAGCAGTGTGTAACTGAACTCCAGCTGATGTCTGCTCCTCTGCACTTAACTTCTTTTTCTTGCTTCAATTCTCAGTTTTCTTTTATGTGGTAACATCCCGAAGCAAAGAAGTATCCTTTCACATTTCTGTTCAGCTCTGAAAAGGTTGATGTTCTTGACCTTTTGGAGTCTCTCACAAAGCTGTGCACATGAAGAAAATTCATGCTCTACTTTGACTGTGTTGCTTTTATCCCTGCTGTATGTGTATTTCATACTATGGTATTTCTTTTACAGAAAATGCAAATGTACAGGACAGACTGTGGGTTTAATAAAAAAAATATACGTATTTCCTGACCTTTAACATATTTTCTAAAGCTAAGTCTTGAGCTGCATTTAGTTGTCATGTAGGTGCATTTAGAACGTATTGCCCAAAGACCATCTGTAAGTTCACTGAAGATAAAACAAAGAACCATAATAATAAAATTTAAATGCATGCATGAAGTTTTGCAGGTCTGACATATATTCAGGACAGTAGAGTGATACCAAGAAACGTGGGGAGACAGAGAAAAAGAATAACATGAAACCAGTATGATTTTTCCATTATGGGGGGATTAGTGTGTTGAGCCTTTCTGTGAACAGCCACAAGCAGCAGTCCAAGTGTTTTCCAACTGTTTTATTTCAGTGACGCTTTAAGGTGTGCCAGTCACAAACAGTGGCATTAGTTGGTTGCCTACAGTCCTTTCTACTCACAGTGGTTGTTTCTGTTTGTACTATTCCTCCTTGCAAATTTAAAGATATCTATTTTAAAAAAAAAAACTCTCCAATCAGCTGCAACATTTAAAACAGCGGAAGTGAATAACAGGGATTTGTGTGTTACAATGCAGCTTTAAGGTAGGCATTTATGTGGATGTTACTTTGACAAATATTGCTCTGGAGTGGCTCTAGGAACATAATAGGACCCAGCCTCAAAACTGCCCAGGTTTGAACCCAGTTATGCATCTGCAGGATGTGCTGGAACAAGACCAGTCCACATTGGTTTCACCCCACATCCCACAGGGTCCAAATCTGCCCATATTCCAGAGCCAGGCAGCAGTGCGCACCCACACGGGTCCAATGTCCATGGCCCAAAGGGTCACAGTTATTTTCAAAGCATGAGGGGGATCTACACAATATTACACAATATTAATCAAATCAGAAGTGCCTGACTCCCTGGTATAGCTCACAAGCACACACCTTAAAGCAGATAGGCCATAAGCTGGAGAGGAAATCGCTAATTTAGAAGATCTTGATTTAGCCTGGAAAAAGAGTTTGTGGCTCTTTATTAAAAAAAAGCCCTCCATAAAGCTAGGACATCTCCCCACTGATGGAAGAAAACAAGAACAATCCCAGATTTCTTTTCAGCACTGTAGCCAGTATTCCTGCGACACTTACTGCTAATGACTTAATAATTTCTTCACAAATAAGATTATAACTGTTAGAAAAAAATTTCATTAAACGAAGATAAGGACACGCACAATCCAAAAATGTAAAAAACGAACCCATGTAATAAGAAAAGTAGAGTCATTCAGGAGCTTTCGCTTGTGTGTGGACTTTTGTTTTTAGAAAAAAATTCATTACCATCAACAGATGTATCTTTATGTACAATTACTTTCAATACTACTGATATTTATATACTTTCTCTCCAATTAATCTTTTAGTTACTTCAAAAGTTACTTCCTCCAAACCATGAATGTGTCTATTAGACCTCATTCTTACAATAATGCTCAAAGAAGTCCTACCATTAATTAATTCTTCAATCTTAATTAATCTTAATTAATTAATGCTTCAATCAAGCTGTGTATTTTGGTCATTATCCTGTTGGAGGACCCATGACCTACAACTAAGAAATCTTTCTGACACTAGGCACATTTTGCTCGTTGTTGAGATTTCATTGTACAGATTCAAAACACCTTGTGCCAAATGCTGCAAAGCAGCCCCAGATTATAACTGATCCTCCTCCATGTTTCATGGTAGGTACAGAAGTCTTTTCTTTGTAAGCTTCATTTTTGCATCTGTAGAGCTGATGGGACTCGCCAAAAAGGTCCAATTTTGTGTCACCTGTTCATAGAACATTCTGAGTGTCAAACTCAGCCAGGATCATAGCCCAGCGTGCTGAGCCAGGAAAGTCACAATTGTTGCCCAACATTCTAAGATTGTCAACATGTGTCTTTGGTCAACGTCTTTTCAGTCTTGTAGGTGTATTGTTATTTTTGTACATTATGTACAAAACAATGTTTTGTATGTATTTTTGTTTCATTCGTTTTTTTTGTAATTATTTTGTGTAATGATAATTCAAAAACAATGTGCATATTTGCATTTATTATTACGTTTGTCAGTTTCAAGTTATTTCATTGAGGGTTTTTCTTTCGTTAAAGGAAGGGTACTAATGATTTTGTGCATATCATCAGGCCCCATCGTATGTGAAAGACCTCAAAGTACAATATCACCCCAATAGAGCACTTCGCTCTCAGACTGCTGGCTTACTTGTGGTTCCTAGGGTATTTAAAAGTGAATGGGAGGCAGAGCCTTCAGCTTTCAGGCTCCTCTTCTGCGGAACCAGCTCCCAGCTTGGATTTGTGAGACAGACACCCTTTCTGTTTTTAAGATTTAAAACTTTCCTTTTTGATAAAGCTTATAGTTGGGGCTGGATCAGCTAACATTGAACCCTCCCTTAGTTACACTGCAATAGGCCTAGGCTGCTGAGTATTTCTTTGTCATTCACATCTTCTCACTCTGTTTATAGGCCACTGTGCGTCATTATTATTATAATCATTAGTTATTATTAATCTCTGGGTCTCTTTCACGGCCTGCCTTTTGTCCTTTGTCCTTCCCCTATTGCCTAGGCTGCTGGGGAGTTCTCACGGTGCACTGATTATTTCTTCTGTGTCTTTTGTCCTATCTTCTTCTTTCACTCACCCCAAACCGGTCTTGGCACATATCTGTCCCTCCCTGAGCCTGGATCTGCCGGAAGTTTCTTCCTGTTAAAAGGGATATTTTTCCTTCCCACTGTCGCCAAGTTCTTGCTCATAGGATGTCGTTGGATTCTAGGGGTTTTCTCTGTATTATTGTAGCATCTTTACATTAGACACTGAAGCACCTTGAGGTGACTGTTGTGATTTGGTGCTCTAAATTCAGACTGAAACAGCAAATGATCAATTAACTGTTTGATAACTATTTAAAAAAAAAAAAGCTAGAAATTTGTCTATAATTATCTAAGACAGTTGGATGAAGTAAAGGCTTTTTAAGTAACGGTTTAATTACCACTACCTTAAAGGCCTGTGGTACATTGCCGGTTAATGAATATAGATTGATAATATTTAAACTTGAAGCATTAATTAATGGTAAACCTCTTTGAGTAGTCTTGTGGGAATAGGGTCTAAAAGGCACATTGATGGTTTAGAGGAAGACATTATTGAATTTAACTCAGGAAGATCAATAGGAGAGACTATGTACATATCAGCAGTTATTAAAGTTGCTGTACTCAATAATACATCTGTGGGACAGCTGTGAATCATTCATAAATGATAAAACCATTGCTTGTTAAAGTTAAAGGAACCCTTGGCACAAAGCTCTAACTCTTTGTCAATCACCAATACTGTGAAAATCTACTAAAATGAACAGAAATCTCAAAGTACAGCAGAAATATATGCAAGAGATAAAAAATCACAATTTTCAGTTAAAAGCTACCAGTCTCCAGCACGGGCACACAGGAGTTTTGCCATCAAAGCTAAGCAGTTGTAGCAATTTGGATGCCACTAAGGAAGCAAGCAGCCAGGTAAAGTGGGCCAATAGAAGAGGCATTATATGATCTCCCAGTTGACACACGACAGGAACACCAAGGTTTATGCCCAACATCTTAACCCCCACAGCTCCAGGTAATATTCAGATCCAAATAATGTGTAATTATGTTGTCAGATTCCTTATTCTTGTACAAAAAAATATATTATATTTAGAAACAGTACATATTCAAGTTAAGCTGCCTGAGTCATTAATGCTTGAAGTCACTCATCACATAACGGGGTTATTTGCTCCGGGGAAGTGCTTAGAAAGGTCACTGCCATTTCCACACACACTCGGCACTTATGTAGAACTGAGCTGTGCAACTAAATGCAATCTTTACAGGCAACTGATGAAACAGAATTCTAAAATATTAACCCTTTCATTAAAGATAATGTTTTTATCAGGATTTGTTGAAGCCATTACATCTTGCTTATTGGGAGGGACAGCTTCCAATGCTTGTGCGAACAGCGAAGCAGTGCCATGACCTTGCAGTGACTCTACTCAGAAACTCATTCCTGGCAGTTTATCAGAGTGAATACTTTTTGAAGGACATACAGAGTTCCTTTTGTAAAAAGCAGCACATTCATTTGTTGGTAAGCAGGTCCAACACTCACTGTCATAGATATAGTATTGTACTGGGCTTGGGATCTAGCTGTCCCTGTTTGTGTAGTTGGCAGTTGGCAAGTGGTCATTCTAGATTAATTTTTTTCCAACTTTAAAAAGTTGTTCTATAACTAAGAGAAGTAGCACTTCACAAGAAATTATGACCACAGTGATGCTGAAATAGCATTTCCCACATTTACAATCAAAAGTCTTTGCCACAGGTTCTCACATTCCTAGTATCGTTCCTCTCAGGCATCAGTCCATACATAGACTGCTACAATAACTATAATTGTAACTTATAAAATCAAATGAAAGAGCAGCTTGTAATGTGGTTAATAATGCAAATCATCCACATTAAACATTGGCCAGCCATAGCCACCATAGATGGCCATTAAGAGGAAGAAAATGGATTGATGGCTATCCATTGTTAATAAATCAAGAATTAAAAAATTCACCAAGTTACCTTAAACTGTTTAGTCAGTATTTATCTGTAATAAGCACAGCCCATCAGATCACTGGATTTCTTTCACAGATTTACAGCCTCCTCATGAGTAAACAGACATGGATGCTTCACACCAGACATATTGACTGCTGAAGAAAATAAACAGGTTGAAGAGTCAGTAAATTGACTAGTTCTTATAGTCAGGAGGTAGAGCAGGTCACCCACTGATCGGAAGGTTGGCGGTTTGATTCCTGGCTACCCCAGGCTGCATGCCAATGTATCCTTGGGCAAGATACTTAACCCCAAGTTGCTCTCCGACGCAACCATTGGAGTGTGAATGTGTGTGAATGTTAGATAATAAAAAAAGCACGTAGCTTAGTTAACCATGGAAGTGCTTGTATGAATGGGTGTGAATGGGTAAATGTAAACGTGTTGTATAAGCGCTTTGAGTGCTCAGAAGAGTTGAAAAGCACTGTATAAGAACTAGTCCATTTACCATTTATATAGCACTCAAGGCACTTCATACATGTTTGCATTCACCTATTCAGACAAGCACTTCTTTTCTGCATCTAAGTGCTTTCTATCTAACATTCACACTCCGATGAATACATTGGGAGCAACTCTGGGTTTAATATCGTACCCAAGGATACTTTGGGGATGCAGACGGGAGCATCCAGGAATTGAATCATCATCCTTCTGATTAATAGAGGACCTGATCTACCTCCTGAGCCACAGCCATGCGAGTCAGTCAGTGAAATGCCACTTACGTCTGATGACGGTGACACTGAGGTGAGTTGTTAAGGATATTCTGAACCATAATTTGAGGTGGAACTAACCTAGTCAGACTAGGTATATAACCAGGTGCTGCTGTTGTTATGTAGCTGTCAGCTGTCCAGAGAAGATTTCTCTTTCTCTGCAGGGGATGGCCACATATAGTCTAATCTAATTTGACTAACTGCACCTATATATTACTGAATAATTTATGTATGTTTATTAGGGCTGCAACGATTCGTCGACATACTTGATGATGTCGACTACAAAAATGAGTCAACGTGGAATTTTAATGTCAACGCGTCATATTCTAAAACCACTTATATGATTTTGTAACTGCAATACACTAAAGGAAGATATGGGGGCAGTATTTCCTCCATTATCTGCCAATAACAACAATAGTAACAAAGAAGAAAGTAACATGAACAACATAATGATGGTGGAACAGAGATAAGCAGACAGGTCGGCGAGAGGCCGGGACTCAAACCTGCGCCGCCCGCACCGCAAGGCAGCATATGTATGTGGTTGCCTGCTCCACCACTGAGCTACCCAGGGACCCTGCATTGATACCCTGTTAGTGTTACAGGAATTTTTCTTTTAGTTTACCTGTCGGAAACACACTCTCATGGATGACGTTTGCTAAGCGCCACCATTCCAGTTATGTTAGCTTACGAGTGAAAAACATCAGGAGCTGCTATGTTGTCTCCTATTTCTTTTTCTTGCATTAATATCAGCATTCATTCTGAATAGTAAACCTCTTCATGAATTGAAATATCTGTAAAACTTTCAGTTGTTTTGGATGGGAAAATCTTTTCAATTTGAAGCCTTATTTGAACTTTTGGACAAGGGCCGTTTTTATTTACTTATTTGCACATATTTTCATTTAAAAATAAAAATTGCACTCACTTTAATGTGCATTTTTTATTTGATATGTATTGTGATGGTCACGTAATGTTAAAAATGCATTTGATTAGTTTCAAACTTGTATTTTTATGGATCATTATTTTAATTGTGAGAAGGTGATATTCACAGGTGGGCAGGCTTGAATAGGCGAGGTCAGATTGAAATAATTGTTGACTAATCGACTAATCAAAAAAATAATTAACAGATTAGTCGACTAGCAAAATAACCTTAAGTTGCAGCCCTAATGTTTATGCATGTTTTTATATGTCAGAAACTCTTGACAGTTGAGGAAATAAGGCTTCGGTTTAGGAGGAAAAAGGTGAGGTGGACAAAAGGGAAGATTAAGCAGTGGTGGAGCATGCAGATGATGTGGAGATGACGGAGTGGGCATGACTGTAAGATCATAAGAGGAGGCAGAGGGAGAGGGTCTCTCTCTGAGGCCCTGCCTTTGCCAGTATCTTCCTTTCCTGAGTTCCCTCACCAGTTGCTCATTCACATCATCCCCCCACTGGTACTTAAGAACCAGCTCCCGCATCCAGTCTCCTCCAGGCTGTCTGCATATCCACTGTGGTAATCAGGCTCTTCCATGTTATCTCCTATATAAACTGCAAATGGACTGGTTCTTATATAGCACTTCTCCACTCAAAGTACATTATACAGTATGCTTCATTCACCCAAGAACTTTTTTCTATCTAACATTCAGACACATCAGTTCAGTTTCTTGCCAAAGGATACTTTGGTATGCAGACTGGACCGGCTGAGGATCGAAGCACCAAACTGATTAGTAGGCGACTTGCTTTACCTCATGAGATACAGCCACCCTATGTGCCTTTGTATAGCTTTTTCGAATGACATCACTCCAACTCTGCCTCCACCACCTGCCTCCCTGCTATGACCTCCAGCACCCACTGTGAGCAAACCAGTGCTTATGGTGAGAGATTTGGAAAAAATCTGAATGTTACCAAGGTACATGAAAACAAAGATGTTCAGTTTGCTGCACAGGTTTAGAAGACCTGTGAACCCAGACCCATGGCCAAACTGAATGTTTCAACCAGGAGCTGAAAGCCACCCTTTGCAGTGGCATAGCCACTGATGCCTTTTCTTAGAGCTCACAGTTGTCTTGGATAGAATATGCTTATAACTCACTACCTTCATCTGCTCCAGGATTCTCCCTATTTGAGGTATCTGTAGGTTACCATCCTCCATTACTCCCAGCTCAAGAATAGGATTTGGCCATACCATCTGTACAACAGCACCTGGGAAGATGGGATCTGGAAACGCGAGCAGTCCTTCTCGGCACCTCTAAACTGAATCAACAGCTGTCCAACCTTCAGCAGATTCCAACTCCATGTTCTCATCAAGGTCAGAAAGTTTAACTCTCAGCAAGAGATATACCTTGAAATCTGTGTCCAGGAAACTAACCCCACGTTACATCGGGAGATTGACTCCATTACCAGCCCCACTGCTGTCCAGCTGAAGCTACCTGCTAGCCTTAGAATAATTCATCCAGCCATTCTTTTTCACTTATCCTTTTCAGGGTCACAGGGGGCTGGAGCCTGTCGCAGGGATAACACAGAGAGACAGACAACCATTCACACTCACATTTACAGTTATTGGCAATTTAAAATCTCCAATTAAAGTGACCCCATTAACTGCATGTCTGGCCACTAAACTGGAGGACCCGGAGAAAACCCACACAATCACAGGAAGAACATGCACATAGACACACAGACAAACACCACACAGAAAGGCCCAGTCCAAGGTGGATTCGAACCCAGATCTTCCAGCTGTGATTCGATTTGATTCAATTCAATTTATGTAGCTCCAAATCACTACTACAGTTGCCTCAAGGCACTTTATATTGTAAGGTAAAGACTCTCCAATAATACAGAGAAAACCCAACAATCAGTTGACACCCTATGAACAAGCAATTGGCAACAGTGGGGTCTTTTAACAGGAAGAAACATCTGGCAGAAACAGGTTCAGAGAGGGGCAGCCATCTGCTACGACCAGTTGGGCATGAGGGGAAGGACAAAGGACAAAAGACAGGCTGTGAAAGAGACTGAGATTAATAATAACTAATGATTATAATAATAATGACGCACAGTGGTCTATAAACAGAGTGAGAAGATGTGAATGATAAAGAAATACTCAGTGCACCATGGGAAGCCCCCAGCAGCCTAGGCCTATTGCAGCACAACTAAGGGAGGGTTCAGTGTTAGCTGATCCAGCCCCAACTATAAGCTTTATCAAAAAGAAAAGTTTTAATTCTTAAAAACAGAAAGTGTGTCTGTCTCCTGAATCCAAGCTGGGAGCTGGTTCCACAGAAGAAGGGCCTGAAAGTTGAAGGCTCTGCCCCCCAATCTACTTTTAAATACCCTAGGAGCCACAAGTAAGCCAGCAGTCTGAGAACAAAGAGCCAATGAAGAGAAGTCAATATGGGGGACAATATCCAGAGTTCTGCAGTGAGGATGTAAAAATATTAATGACATAATTGATGTCTGTGGAAGTAGAGTTTAGGTAGCTGCTCTGCACTGTGTTCACACATGGCACTGAAGAGGACAATAGCTGAGGAATTAATAATAATTAACTAACAACCTGGAGTGAGAGATTGTTGCTACTCCTTCTCCTCGACGTGTGCTTCGAGTATTCGGGCAGTTAGTGTGACTTAGGGGTGTAGATTAATTTAAACTAGCATGTTCATCCTGCTGCAACCAGGTTTCTTTAAGGCAGAATAAATCAATGATCAATCATTTACTAACAGGGACTTAGAAGAGAGAGACCTAATGTTTAATAATCCACATTTAACTGTATTACTCTTTGGTGCAGTTGAGGATGCTATGTGGATCTTTCTTTATGAATTTCCATGCTTAAATAATTCTTTTTACTGATTTTTGGTTTGTTTTTTGGTGGTCTGGGAGCAGGTGCAGTCTCTATGGGGACGGGGTTCTGGGTGGATGACAGGAGGAGAGAAGTTGCAGAGAGGCATGTAAGACTGCAACCCTGCTTCATGCTCCCAACTCTGGATTGTCACATTTGGGGGTGTTTAATAAATATGACCAGATTTCTAGAAATGAGAGTACTTCCATCCAAATTGGGATGAATGCCATCTCTTTTAACAAGACCAGGGAAAAAGTTTCACAGTTATCTATAAAGCCTACGTCAGTTTTTTTGTACACCATTTCAACAGCCAGCAATTTAAGGAGAACAAGCAGCTATGTCCCCTGCTCTGGAACTCGGATGCCAATAAACAATGATTGTTGGCATCTCCAGCTGCACATTTCTCAAAACAGTTGCCAATAACCAGAGTTTGTTGGCAGGTGGTTGCCAAATAAGGAAAGCTATTCAAAACATGAATGGGTTGGTGGTGTGTAGCAGGGACTTCTGTTTAAGGCTACACTTCCTTCTCACAGTCATCCAGCCAGCCTGATTTCATGGCTGCTTGGGGTAATCTGCTGCGGTGGCTAATGGTGGCTAAGCTGCCTTTGTTCGCATTAACTACAGAAGCCTGGCTAGCTGCAGGATTTACAATGGTGCAGAACCAGGTCTCCAATTCAATGAGCCTGGCTACATTTATTACAAGTATCATAGCTAAACATTTGACACGCTGAACAGGAAAGTGCAGAAGAAGAAGTGAAGAAGACATGCTGTCAGTCACTCGGCTAAGAGCTAAGCTAATAACTATGCTAAGCTAGTGAATCCCTTAAGACACAATGAGTGAATACTATGAATATTATTTATGGGTGATTCAGTGTACCCCACCTTTCATGTTTTCCAATTAAACCACTGCTTTCCAGCACCTTGTTACATTCTCCTCTCTCTCTCAGTGTCAGCTCTAGAAATATTACTTTCTGAAACCTTCCTGTTCAAGTAATACATATACAAATAAGCCCTGAGAACTATTAAATCTGTCCTTATTGGGTTGTACTTTAGGATCTACTTTTCTCTCGGTGTTGAACAACTTGACAGATATTACTACTTGTAATCTGTAAATTAAAACAAACGTAGAACTGACAGTTTTAAATAGTTTTTATAGTTTTCATAGCCTTGTGGTGGAGATCTTTAAGTAGCTGGCCAAAGTTAGTAGGAACCATTGGGCAACATGACTCCCTTTACCAAATTTAATATCAGTTAAATTGTTGTTAAGCTAATTCAGACAATATTAAAGCAACAAGCAAATCAATATCATTTCAGTTTCTATATGGACCTTATTAATGCAGCATTTATTTTCCATTCATCCATTTTTTTTCTCCCAATTCAGGGTCACAGGGGGGCTAGAGGCTATCCCAGCTGCAATAGAGCAAGAAACATGGTACACCCTGAACAGGTCGGCAGTCTGTCGCAGGGCTAACACAGAGACACAGGTAACCATTCACACCTTTGGGCAATTTAGAATCACCAGTTACCCCAAACCCCACTAATTGCATGTCTCTAGACTGTGACAGGAAGCCAGAGAGAATCCACACAGACATGAGGAGAATATACAAACTCCACACAGAAATGACCTGGCCAGATGGTGGATTCAAACCCAGGACCTTCTTGCTGAGGCAGCAGTGCTTACCACCATGCCATCGTGTTGCCCATATTTTATTTTGATTACTTAATCAATTGATTCATTTATTAATTTTACTGGATATGATAACTCTAGCAAGGCAAATCTCTTGTTGATATATAACCACCTTTTAGCCAAGGCATTTCTATATAATTCCAAATATGCATATTATTACAGATTAATGTAAATATATGGCAATTTATTTGTCAAGGCTGTGTTTTTTTTTTGGAAGCTTACTTTAAGACCAGTGGGGAGAGAGATCAATGCATTTTCCTCAAGGGGAACTGCAGATAGCTAGAGCTTGCAGATGGATTCGGTGTTGAGGTTGGAGTGTGACATGCATATGTTGCTGTAGAAGCAGCAGAAATGAGCAACTCATTTCTCAGCCTGAACAGATCACCTAGCAGGTTGTGGTCAATAACTTTCATGTGCACTGTTTGTTCAAAGGTTTCACCTAATTGCTGTTCTCCCATCTAACTCTAACCTTAATTGGCTGAAAAACCCTTAGATTTGAGTGCAAAAAAAATATCCCTATTTGGTCACTGCCTTATTTTGCATATTGTTGTTGCAGCTTTTTCTTCATCAGTTTTCCTGTGGCGAACTATAGCCAATGATGCCAGGTGAGTTAACTAAACAATTAGTCCATTTACTTTGCCATTAAAAGCTAAACATGCACTCTGTAGACCAGTGAATGTCAACTGGCGGCCACATCCGGCCCGACAGAGCTTTCCATCCGGTCCCCCAAATGTTACTGAAATCAAGACTAGCCTAGTGAGGAGGAAAAATATGAAGAGTTCAGCTGCAAAAGCCGCTATACAAAAATCAATCTCAAAAATTAGATAATGATATTTACGGAATCCTTTCCACACGTACTATATGCCAATCAATCATGTCACGTCATAATCCATTAAATATCTGTTTCTGACTAGTCTGAATCAAAAGCCTCAAAATGCCACTTCCCATTGCCCGTAAAAGCCTCCATGTCCCTAGAACCAATCAGAATGCAGGAAGGAAGCTAATACAGGGTCCATATTGTCAATAACAATACAATACATTTAACCTATAAAAGCAGCTTTTATAGGACAGAACAATGTGTCATGATTTAGTTATCACAGCAAATTCTAAACACATATTAATGGACACCGAATCACTGTAGTTTTTACTTTCCATAATAATTACTTAAGACAATAAAAAACATCGTTTAGCTTTTCACACACTTCTATTGTTAAAATGTCCTGCATCAATAGATTTGAAAGTCTACACAAAAGGGGTTATTATATTTGGACATAATATATTCATAGTTTATGTTTGATGTTTATTTTTTCAGTTCCAATAAAATAATTTATTTAACACAATTCAGTGGACTGAATATATTATTTGATTGTCTGAATACAGTATATAGGTAATCAGTGAAGTAAAGTAGCAACTATGGTGACCATTGACACTAACATTAATGCTGAAGAATCTTGACTGAACATCACTTTCACCACTATATAAGCTACCTGGTTACGATTTACTTCTCTGAAAGACTGACAGTGGGCTCTGGCTATGTGCTGGGGGTCTGGGTCTGTCTGAGGGATTTCCTAGGAAGAACACAGTGGGAGGCAGGTGGGCTGGAGGCTTCCTTTTTTCACAACATGCCACTATAGTGCAGAGCTACCTTCTTCAACATGTTAGCAAGGAAAGCCTTGAAGAATGTAAATTTAACACTAGAACCGCCAAAATACAAAACCTCATAAAACATCGGGGGTCATTTTTACCTCATGCCCCAGCAACAGCCAAGAGGTCATTTCTGTAAGAAGTTGTTAGGTTTTATCCAATTTTCTTAATTCTAGGTAAGATACGACAAAATGAGAATTTAAGATTATTTTTTAGCTGTTTTATTAGTTTCACAAAAATTTAGATTATGTCATTACAGATAGTAAAGTAACAATATATATTAGAATTCAAGCCAGCCAAGCCAGTTTTATTTATAAAGCACTTTAAAACAGCAAACACTGACCAAAGTGCTGAACATGGAAAAATACACTGCTCAAAAAAATAAAGGGAACACTCAAATAACACATCCTAGATCTGAATAAATGAAATATTCTCATTCAATACTTTGTTCTGTACAAAGTTGAATGTGCTGACAACAAAATCACACAAAAATCATCAATGGAAATCAAATTTATTAACCAGTGGAGGCCTGGATTTGGAGTCACACACAAGCTTAAAGTGGAAAAACACACTACAGGCTGATCCAACTTTGATGTAATGTCCTTAAAACAAGTCAAAATGAGGCTCAGTATTGTGTGTGGCCTCCACGTGCCTGTATGACCTCCCTACAACACCTGGGCATGCTCCTGATGAGGTGGCGGATGGTCTTCTGAGGGATCTCCTCCCAGACCTGGACTAAAGCATCTGCCAACTCCTGGACAGTCTGTGGTGCAATATGACGTTGGTGGATGGAGCGAGACATGATGTCCCACATGTGCTCAATCGGATTCAGGTCTGGGGAACGGGCGGGCCAGTCCATAGCTTCAATGCCTTCATCTTGCAGGAACTGCTGACACACTCCAGCCACATGAGGTCTAGCATTGTCCTGCATTCAGGAGGAACCCAGGGCCAACCGCACCAGTATATGGTCTCACAAGGGGTCTGAGGATCTCATCTCGGTACCTAATGGCAGTCATGCTACCTCTGGCGAGCACATGGAGGGCTGTGCGGCCCTCCAAAGAAATGCCACCCCACACCATTACTGACCCACTACCAAACCGGTCATGCTGAAGGATGTTGCAGGCAGCAGATCGCTCTCCACGGCGTCTCCAGACTCTGTCACGTCTGTCACATGTGCTCAGTGTGAACCTGCTTTCATCTGTGAAGAGCACAGGGCACCAGTGGCGAATTTGCTAATCCTGGTGTTCTCTGGCAAATGCCAAGCGTCCTGCAGGGTGTTGGGCTGTGAGCACAACCCCCATCTGTGGACGTCGGGCCCTCATACCATCCTCATGGAGTCGGTTTCTAACCGTTTGTGCAGACACATGTACATTTGTGGCCTGCTGGAGGTCATTTTGCAGGGCTCTGGCAGTGCTCCTCCTGTTCCTCCTTGCACAAAGGCGGAGGTAGTGGTCCTGCTGCTGGGTTGTTGCCCTCCTACGGCCTCCTCCACATCTCCTGGTGTACTGGCCTGTCTTCTGGTAGCGCCTCCAGCCTCTGGACACTACGCTGACAGACACAGCAAACCTTCTTGCCACAGCTCGCATTGATGTGCCATCCTGGATGAGCTGCACTGCCTGAGCCACTTGTGTGGGTTGTAGAGTCCGTCTCATGCTACCACGAGTGTGAAAGCACCACCAACATTCAAAAGTGACCAAAACATCATCCAGAAAGCATAGGTACTGAGAAGTGGTCTGTGGTCCCCACCTGCAGAACCACTCCTTTATTGAGTATGTCTTGCTAACTGCCAATAATTTCCACCTGTTGTCTATTCCATTTGCACAACAGCATGTGAAATTGATTGTCAATCAGTGTTGCTTCCTAAGTGGACAGTTTGATTTCACAGAAGTTTGATTTACTTGGAGTTATATTGTGTTGTTGAAGTGTTCCTTTATTTTTTTGAGCAGTGTAGAACACAAAAGGTAAAAGTCAACACCCAAAATAATAGCATCAATAAAATATAAAAATAAATAAAAGCATCAATAAAATATAGCAAAAAAATTCATTAATAAACAAAGGGTAGAACAAACAACACAATAGTTAACACATCTGAGTAATTATTGTATAAGAAGAACAACAAAGAAAACTTAAAAATGAGTTTTGGATAATGAGTGGTATTAGTCCTGCTAAAATAAATAAGGTATAAAAAAACAGAGCACTCACTGTGAAACACTGACCTCACATTCGGCTACAACAAAATAAGTGCCCACATCTACCTCAGCTCCTTGGACCTGCAGCCTCTCTCTCATCCAACCTCCACACTGATCCGCCTCAGTCGGCAGCCTTTGACCACCTCAGTAACCCACCTGGTTTTCCATGTTTTCCGCCACTTCCTCCCCCACTCTTTCCAGGCTCGACATCTGATTTGTGACCCATTCAGCATGGCTAGCTAGCTCTGACTAATGTTATAGCAGCCTTAATATCACAGTAAACAACTTTGATGCTAAGCAACCCTGCATACTGTAGCTCTGTTATGCATCAATTTCTGAGGTCAACATGACGTCCTTGGCCATTCTAAGTATAAATGGTTATAATTTCTTTTCTTTTTATCCCACACAACTTAAAATTCACTATAGGATGAATAAATTGATTTTAGTCATGAAATATGGGATAATGGGTGTTAATTTAACAGAGTTCCATGATTTTTAAAATGGTGTTAACCAGCTGTTTTACAAATGCACCACCTTAATTTTTCATTAATATTTTTATTTCACCACCAATAAACCACGTAACCACCTCACATAGTACTCAAGGCTTTTAATTCAGCTGTGATTTTTTGTTATTTTAATAATTTATTTTCTTAGCTCATTAAAAGATGTGATTTAGAGATATGTAGTCCTCACAGGACAGTCACACTACCTGCATATGCTTTTGCAAACCATGATGCATCACTGCATATTAAAGTGAAGGATTTAAACTGATCTTAACCTTAAAATCTGCAGCAGTAATATTGAACCATCTAAACAATATGGATCAATACTGATCCAAAATCCATCATGCTCTTTTGCTTTTAATATGTTATGTCCAATTTGCCAGTAATACAGTTTTGTGTACACTATGGTGTTTTCCATCCATCCATCCTCTTCCGGTTAGTTTTTTTAAGATCGCGGGGGCGACAGGCAGGATACACCCTGTACAGGTCACCAGCCTGTCGCAGGGCTAACACAGAGAGACAGACAACTATTCATACTCACATTCACACCTATGAGCAATTCAGAATCAACAATTAATTTAACTCCACTAAGTGCATATTTTTGGAGTGGGAAGAAACCGAAATACAGAAAACCCATGCAAACACAAAAACATTCAAACTCCACACAGAAGGCTTTTACTATTCAGTTCAATTTAATTCTATTTTTATGGCACCAATTCACAGCAACAATCACCTCAAGAAGATTTATATTGTAAGGTAAAGACTGTTCAATATCAGAAAGAGACCCCAACCCCTATGAGCAAGCACTTGGTTACAGTGGGAAGGAAAAACTCCTTAACAGGAAGCAACTTCCAGCAGAACCAGGCGCAGGGAGGGGCAGCCATCTCCCACGACCATTTGGGGTTGAGGGGAACAGAGAGCGAAGGGAGAAAAGACGGTAGTGGAGTATAAACAGAGTGAAATGAGATGAGTGAAAAAGAAACATTCATTGCATCATAGCAAAAAAAAAAAGCGGTCATACATATTTGTTTAATGTCCATATTGAAAGACATATCTTGATAAAAATGACTCCAAGATTTTTCACAGTCTTACTGGAGGCCAAGGTAATGCCATCTACATTTTGAGAGAAAAAAATAAAGTGGAGTGTTGAAGATGTAATTTTCAACACCTACATGGATGTTAAAATTGCCTGCTATACGTATTTTTCAGAACTGTGAACTAAATCAGATAAAACGTCAAAGCTCTGAGTGAGAGGCCAGGAGAATGATAAATAACAGCAACCAGAACAGTTTTTTGACTTTTCCAATTAGAGTGGACAGGACTAAGAGTAAGGCTTTCAAATGAGTCAGCCAAAGATTCTGTCTATGCTTCGGATTGACTGATACCGTAAGCTACAGATTAAGATCCTTAGCCTGTGCTTAAAGGATTCTCACAGTATGACTCAGCGGTGTTGATTCATCTAAAATAACAGTCATCCTACTGTAGCCATGTTTCTGTAAGGCAGAGTTAAATCAATATGTTGATCAATTAGTAAATCATTTCTTTACAGGGACTTAGATGAGTGAGCCTTAATTTTTAACAGTCCACCTTTAATTGACTTGTTCTTTGGTGTACTTGAGGGTGTTCTGTCTTTTATACTTTTTATACTTGATTTGTTTTGGGGGGTTTTTTCTTCTGATTCTTGGTTTATTTTTGGATTATTTATTTTTATTTGATTTGATTATTTATTTGACTCTATGGAGTTAGATGGATGACAGGAGGCGAGAAGCTGAAGAGAGGCGTGTAAGACTACAGCTCTTCTTTCTGGTCCCAAGTCTGGATAGTCATGTTTTGGGGTGTTTATCAGGTCAGATTTCTAGAAATGAGAGCTGCTCCATCTAAGTGGGATGGATCCCATATCTCCTAACAAGACCAGTTTTTCCCCACAAACTTTCCCAATTATCTACGAAGCTCACATCATTGTCTGGATACCACTCAGACAGCCATCAGTTTAAGCAGAACATGTGGTTAAACATGTCACTACTGGTCTGACCGAGGAGGAAAGAGCCTTCAGAAAACACACAAACACAGAAAACTAAAGGAATATGTCTAAAAACGTCTTCCAGTACTTGCCATTGCCAGCTAATGCTAAATATTTTGATGATAGCTATGGAAGTAATACTATCATACGTTTGGGATTAAGTGCAGGTGTAAATGTGCATGCACAGTGCACAAGGCTGTCAACATACATAAAAGAATAAAAGACAGCATAACATTGAGAAACAGTATGTTTGAATCTGGTTGTCTCTGCTTGCTTTTCTTTAAAAGTCACCACGCCCCATTGTTATGTTGTATGAAAAAAATGTGAAAATGACCATTTACATGAGAAAGTTTTAGTATGAGTATGAGTCATAGTATTAGAAAACATGATAAATCTTACAATAATGATAATTGAAATTAGTTAAAATGAGTAAGGCAGCTACTAATTCTTCATCAGAAGTGTGGAATTACTCTCTGCCTCTCTTATAAAGAAAAAAAAATGTAACTAATGTATACAAATGTAGCGTTTATAATTAAAAACCTTAAGCAGAAAAAATCCAGAATAATTTGAAGGTAGTCTTCTTGTGTCAAACTAAGAACATGCATCATTCATTCTAGCCACATTTTTTGAGTGAAGGAAGACTTTCAAGCTGAATGTAAAATATTTTTTAGAGGCCAAATGACTAAAGCACTGCTGTGACTCAGCTAACCCATGGAGGCTGATTTCCCTACGCCATGGCCCATTTTGATCCAGTAAATAATGGATTAATTAGTTTGTGAAGCTCTGCTCTGAACAAATGCCTAGATGAAGAAGAGATCATTTGTATGCAGGAGGGACACTGCTGTACTCTACTCCAAGTACTTTTAGAACCAAAATGGTTTCTGGTTTCACAGTATCTTCTCATATTAAGCCCTACGGCCTCATGACAGTTGAGTGCTTGTTCTTGCCTGTGCCATCTCCCAGTAATCGATTATTTGCCTCTGTTCAAGGCTCACAATGCTCCCATTTAGCCACAAAGCTTCTGTGTATGGTCACTGGGGTTTGTCCTCACAAATATAGACATGTTGGTACCCTTCTGTAAAAGAAGGAAAACCCACAGTGGTCACTGAAATAACTTGAAACTTACAAAAGTAACAATAAATGAAAATTTACTGAAAATTAATTAATGAAAATCAGACATTGCTTTTGAATTGTGGTTCAACAGAATTATTACCTTATTGTTTAGATGACAGCTTTGCACATCTTGGCATTTCCTCAGTCAGCTTTTTGAGGTAGTCACCTGGAATGGCTTTCAGTTCAAATGTGTGCCAGTCAAGAGTTACTTTCTTGAACTTCTTGTCCTCTTACTGTGTTTGAGACCATCAGTTGTGTTGTGAAGAGGTAGAGTTGGTATACAGTGAATAGCCCTATTTGAATAATGTTCTAATCTATATTATGGCTAAAATTATTCAACTAAGTAAAGAACAATGACAGTCCATCATTACTGTCATCAGTCAATCCGAAAATTTTCAATAACTTTGAAAGTGTCCTCAAGTGAAGTTGCAAAGGCCATCAAACGTTTTGATGAGAATGGCTCACATCAGGACTGCCAGAGGAAAGGAAGACCAAGACTCTCTGTTGCATAGGATACGTTCATCAGAGTTACAAGTCTCAGAAATCGCAAGTTAACAGAGATAAGAGCACAGCTAAATGCCTCACAGAGTTCAAGTAGCACACACATCTTAGTGTCAAATGTTCAGAGAAGACTGCGTAAATCTGGATTTCGAATTGCTGCAAAGAAGCAGGACAATGACCACAAACACACCTCCAGACTACGTAAAGGCTATTTGACCAAGAAAGAGGGTGCTGGAGTGTTGCGTCAGATGTACTGGCCTCCATAATCACCTGATATAAACCCTTTTGAGACGGTTTGAGATCAGTTGGACTGTAGAGTGAAGGCAAAGCAGCCAACAAGTGCTCTGCACCTCTGGAAGCTCCTTCAAGACCATTTCAGTTAATTACCTCATGAAGCTGATTGAGAGAATGCTAAGAGTGTGCAAAGCTGTAATCGAAGCAGAGGGTGTGCACTTTGAAGAATCTAAAATCTAAAACATATTTTGGTTTGTTTAGCACTTTTAAGTTTACTACATGATTCCTTATGAGTTCCTTCATAGTCTGGATGACTTCAGTATTAATTTACAAAGTAGGAAAAAAATTAAAACACTGCATGAGAAGGTGTGTCCAAACTTTGGACTGGTACTGTGTCAGATCGTACCAGCCATCGCTGTTTGATCCAAGAGGACTTAATGGAATGACTGAGGAGGACACCACTGTTGAAAGCAAATCATAAATTTGGCACAAAGCTTCTGGGAGAATGTCCTTTGGACAGATGAGACAAAATTAGAGCTTTTTGGCAAGTCACATTAGCTCTATGTGCACAAACACAAAAATGAACACTGTGCCTACTGTGAAACATGGAGGAGGCTCGGTTATGTTCCTATTGAACATCTGTGGAAGGAGCTGAAACATACAGTCTGGAGAAGGCACCCTTCAAACTTGAGACAGCTGAAGCAGTTTTCTCACAAGGAATGGGCTAAAATACCTGTCGACAGGTGCTGAAGTCTCACTGAGAGTTACTGAAATCACTTGCCTCAAAAGGTTACACAACAAAATGTTAAGTTTCAGTGGTGGCTGTGGCTCAGGAAGTAGAGCAGGTCACCTCCCAGTCGGAAGGTTGGCGGCTCAATTCCTGGCTGCTCCAGGCTGCATGCCAAAGTATCGTTGGGCAAGATACTGAACCCCAAGTTGCTCTCCGATGCAAGCGTTGGAGTGTGAATGTTGGACAGAAAAAGCACTTTGCTTAGTTTCATATGGAAGTGCCTGCATGAATGGGTGAATGCAAACATGTTGTGTGAGTGCTCAGATAGTGCTATATAAGAACTAATCCATTTACCATTTCATTAGTTTGCTTTTTTAAATAATTCTGTTGAAGCACAATTTGAAAGCAATGCCTGATTTTCATTAGTTAATTTTCAGTAAGTTTTTATTTATTATTACTTTTGTCAGTGTCAGGTTATTTCAGTGACCATTGTGGGGTTTCCTTTCTTTAACAGAGGGGTACCAACAGTTTTGTCTTTGTCTTTATAGCCCATTCAATGAATAATAGCCTGTATTCACTACCGTTACAAGGCCGGCTGTGTCTCACCAGTGAGTCACTGTTGTATCTCCAATCAAAAGTACATTATGTGTCATCCAACTTGGTAACTGGTTTCTGAGTAGCACTTTAAGAAACTCTTGTTTGATTTGTATTCCTGGGACTCATAGTGTAAAGTCTGAGAGCATAAATAAGGAACAGACTGGGGTTATGTTTAGATTCCACAAAATAAGTGTCCGCATAGTTTTTTTTTTAAATAGAATCATTTTATTTTGGAGAAGACAGGTGGAGGAAGGATTAATTTCAAGAAAGATTACTGAAAATAAGCTTTTCCTTTCATTTCTGTGAAATGCTAAAACTGCTTAGCACATTTGACATTTTTGGAGTTCAACTTCTGCTGAAAGAATCTGAACATTTCCAAACTACATGAGTGACAATCCTCAGGAAAAGTGAAAACGTGATAAATTGTCACACTTTCCATCTCCTTTACAGACATGAGTTGTACTGAATGTGAGTAATGTGATGTCATAAAATTTGACATGTCATTCATTTGAGTAAAAACAACAGCAAAAATAGCTCCCTGGGTTCCTCCTGTGTGATGAAAGGCACTGTTGTTAGCAAGATTTACAATCACTGTTTAGCCTAACTCACACTAGATAGTCTAAATATTAAGTAGAAGTGGATTCACACACTGATCAAGAGCTAATAAACTAAAGCTTCATTTTCTCAACAAAATTGACTCACTTATAATTTCAATCCATCATTTTCAGTCTTTGGGATCAGTGGGCAGAACCAAGCAGTGATGTTGACTATACTCGGCTGTGTGCATGTCATTATGATAAATGGCTCAATCAGCAGAGGCTGGAGAGGCTCTACTGTTACTCAAAGATCAGGAAAGTCGAGAGAATTTTGGCCACAACTTTATCTTGTGCCAAAATCAGTTTGATAAATACACAGCCTCGGGGGATGTATTGTGTATTGAGAAGGAATTAGAGAGAGTGGAAGATTTTTCCCTGAGCTTTTTATTTTGTGGGACAGTAAACAGCATGAAAGGCTGTTACACTAACAAACAGGCCTGTTCACATCCCTGTTTGCATGCACTTCTCAGGGGCTGAGCAGTGTTAGAAACACTTTTCACACACTCACAAGAGAAGCTGCTCACTTCTTGCTGAACCTTCATCTTCTACAGGTTACACACAGTTTAACACAAAAAAATGCTCATTACAATAAAACACTATTAGTAACTGTTCTTATAGTAAGTTTACTATTGCTAAGTTTGGTATGACTTGTTTTTTCTTGTCTTTTTGCGCTTTCATACCTACAAAGATGTAATGTGATCTTGTTATTTTATAGATATTTAGTGTTGCCTTGATGACTTCGATTGATCCTCCAATGACTTCTACTTTGCTTTAGGCGCTGCTCTACATTAGTATTGTTTAGATCTTTTAATTTGATTTTATGTTTCACTGAACATTTTTATAGAAAGTTAATATAATTTTAAGAGAAATCTGCATAATTATAAATATCATTCTAAAGCATAATATATAATTAACATCTAATGCAAGAAGATAATTACATTTTACACGTCTTGCCAAAACTTTGATGACTACTTGGCTTTGACTGATCTGTATATTAGCTCAGTATTTGGTGAGTGTAACTCAAAAGTCTTCATCATACTTTTCTTTGAACTCATGTCAATTTACTTTTTGACATTTTGATGAGCTGCCTTAGATGTTACGTACACTTGAAATAAAACGATTTCTGAAAAAAATACACATGTGCCTATTTTTCTAGTGTCTAGTGGCACATGTATCGGATGTCTCACATCAGCATATATAAAGAATCACTTTATTTCTTTAATGCTTTATCAGCAGGTTGGATGTCTGTTTATTTTCACAATAGTTTGTTATTTATTTGTTTGTTTTTGCAGGGACAGTTAACTAATCATTGTCACACATGGGCTACCGATGCAGTGTTTTCAAGGCCCCCCATCCCTGGTTAGGCTTTTGGATCCAAACAAAATAATTAGTACAGGTTAATAATGTAGATAAAAAGTTAGATACAATTATAAGTTTGTAAACAAGTTGCAAGACCACATAAAAAACATGCAAACAAAAAAAATGTAAAACATAAACGCTGACCAATCTAGGTAAGCTGTTCAGGGTTCACACTGTTGCTCTTTCAGCCAGTGCTTAAGTTTTGAGAAGCTCCATATCTGACACTGACTTTAAATCTAGTGGTAACGTGTTCCATAACTGTGAAGCTCTGACTGACAATGATGATTGACCCAGAGTAGTTCTGGATATTTTTAGTCTGCAGTTTCCACAGTCCAGCTCTTGCCCTCGGCAAGGCCGTTTACACATTTAAACATTGTTCTTTTGTTTTGTTATGTTTTTTAAACCATAGAGTAATTAAGAAAGTTATCAAAACTCAGCAAATGATGCCAAAAGATTCAGAATTGACTTTGAGGCCTTGGAGAGTGGAGCAGAATAACATAAATTGTTCTGGACCTAAAAGTTGGAGTCACAACAGCTGTTTTGATATTTTGAGAAAATTCACAAGATTAAATAGATAGATTCACTAAATGTGCTGTTGGTCTTAGTAATGTTGCATTATGCATGGCATTTAAGCTATCTTTAGCATCTTTAGCTATTGAGCTGTTTAATTGGTTAATGCATAATTTTATGGGTCATATGTTGAACAGCCTGTTTGATGTTAAAAAATGATAGAGGAATATTTTACCTCATCACATGAAACTGTCATGGTCCTGGGGCTTTTGACCAGTGTTTTGACCAGTGAGGTTTGCAGCTTTGTATCTTTCCTTTGTTTTGGTTTTTGAGTATTTAGGTTCTGTTAGTGTTTTGTGGGCTTTCCTCAGTGTGCTTGCTTCCCTTTCTCTTGTTAGGTTAATTCTGTTCACCTGCTTTCCTCAGTTTTTTGCTCTTGTCTTGTTACCCTGGTCTGTAGGTATTGTCTGTTTTCCCCTTGTCCTGTCCAGTGGATTTCTCTCATGCTCAAGTGCTCATTTGTGGATTATAGTTTCCAGTTCTGCTTCTGGTGCATTTTTGCCTTGAGAGAACCCCACGGACTCCAGCCTGTTTAGCGGGAGGATCTCCCTGGTGGAACAGTCCCAGGTCACGCTGCTCACAACCTCAACAACCTCAGTGTCAAGCCAGAGTCTTGTCGCGGCAGCTGTCCGGCTTCACAGCTTCTCCACCAGGATTGCCAAATGTCAGAGTGGGTGGATTTTTCCTGTCACCACCGCATCACCGGATCACCCCTTCCACATCCATTCTGCTGCCACAGCGGGAGGATCTCCCTGGTGGAACAGTCCCAGGTCACGCTGCTCACAACCTCAACAACTGCTGGCTTCTGGACTTTCTGTCTGCCTTAATAAATGACTTTGTTACAAAAGTAATCCATTTTGACACACCTGAATCTTCCTCTGGGACTCCTTAAAGGACTGTAAAAACAAAGACTGTGTTCCTGAGTCAGCCTGGAATAAAGAGATTTTGAGTTCCGTATCTAAAACTAACTTGAGTTTTCTGCTAACAGCTTTGCCACTATAGAGGCTGTAAGTGATGCTCCGGTGAGGCACCACACCTGCCTCGCAGGTGAGGGCGGCTGTTTTCCAGGCATGCTCCTGCACCCGCTCTGTTTCTGTGGGCGGGGGCGGCCGAGGACCAGCTTGTCTCTGCATCTGTTTCTGTTCTTTCGGTGGAGACAGCTAAGGCACCTCCAGCAGAGCCTCCAGCACCTGCAGCAGCACCTCTGTCAGAGTTTCCAGTGCCTGCAGCAGCACTGGTCAGAGCCAGTGGGTCCTGCTACACCCGAGCCTGCAAACTCTCCGGCTCCATCCGAACCTAGGTTGACCCATTGCCTAATCCGGCAGCGACCTCCGAAAGAATCTCGCCCATTCCACTGTCGGTTTCGCTGACGTTGGCCTCCTGCTGTGCCACTGGAGATTCTCTGCTGCCGACATCGGCCTCCGGTCAAGTTTCCCGAGGGTCTCTGTTACCGTTGACATCAGCCACTGATCAAGTCAGCTGTGGATCTCTGTCACCGTCGGTCACCAGCTAAGCGTCCTGAGAACCAGGGTTATTACGGTTAATGAAAACCAACGAAATAACAAAAACTGAAATTGAAAAAACATTTTCGTTAACTGAAATAAATAAAAACTATAATTAAAAGGAAAAAACAATAACTAACTAAAACTCTATTGTGAGTTTACAAAACTAACTAAAACTAACTGAAATTAGAGATAAACTGACCTGCCTTGTCTTGTTTGTCATTTTATTTAGCCTTGTGGATTGATATAAAATCATTTTTCCACACTTTTTTCACCGCACTTTTCAGTTTTTTATTTGTAAAAAATGTTTTGAATCGTGTATAATTTTTTTTTCACTTCACAATTGTATACCACTTTGTGTTGGTCTTTCACATTAAATTCCAGTGAAATATATTTATGTTTGTGGTTGTAATGTGACAAAATATGAAAAAGTTCAATGGGTATGAATACTTTTGCAAGCCACTGTATAATTTCCCCATTGTGGGATTAATAAAAAAGTATCATTCATAATCCAGCTACACAAACATAAATGCGGACATGAGGTTCGCCACTTCTGTAGGTTGTGTACAGAGGCCGCAACGACCCTGCAAGTCTAATTAGCGAGCATCTAACCAAGCTAGCTCTCTGAGCAGCTCCAAAACAGAACCAGCTTCAACATCAACATCAGGATGCAGCTGGATTTGACCTTTGACTCCTTCAAAGAGTTTGTTTTTGTCAAACACCACATGTAGGTGTTTTTAATCTACTGCATTCATGCTTAAGTTTATTGTTGAGTTTTGGAGTTCATATTTTTATTTGTTTCTCCCTGTTGATGTTCATGTGTTTCCTTAATATTACACATATTTAGCATGTAGTGCGGCTGTCTTGTCAACAGTTGGTTGTTGAATATATTTCTTTAAACAGTATCTGTTGTCAAGTTTTTATTACACAATAGTCACTCATGAATCTTGCAATTGACAAAGTATGAAAATACTAAAACTAAAACTAAGCATTAAACCAAAAATAAAAACTAATAAAAACGAGCAAAACCACTCTGAGAACTAATTAAAACCGACTAAATTAGAGAAAAAAGTAAAAACGAACTAAAACTAAATCATAATGTAAAATCCAAAACCAAAACCCTGCTGAGAACCTTTGCCCCTTGAACTGTTCCGTTGTGTACTCTAGTATTCTTTAATATTGATATTTTTGTTCTTTTGTATTGTTGGAGAAACTTGCATTAAAGCAACTTAAATGTATGGCTGTCATCTGAGTCCTGCATTTGGGTCCAAATTCTGCCTGCTGCACAGGCCGCCTTGACAGAAACAGATATTTTACTAAATTCAACTCCACTGATTCAACAAAGAAATAACTGAAGTAATTTGCAATATATTTTACACCTTCTTTGATGAGATTTCTGATTGTAATTCATTCACGTGTTTCCACATAAGTGACCTAATACCACCGATTCGGTAAACAGATATGTACGTATTCAGTATACAAATATGTAATAAGTGTGTGTGTATATAGTATATATATATATATATATATATATATATATATATATATATATAAGTATCTCCATTAAAAGATCATAGTAATGATTTACATTTTCAGTAAGTTTTCTAACAATCAAAGCCATGTCGTGATCAAACAGACCAGTAATAAAATTGTACCTTCTAATAACTTTTAATAACTCGCTCTGGTCTAGTTTGAATGATTCTGGTTGGATTTGTAATTATTTGATTCAATTTAAATTTTAATGCAGTATCACTGACTTTTTCTTTTTTACTATTGTCCATCCAATTTATGTTAAAAACTCCCATTAAACTCCAATTAAAATAATTTCTGTTTCTTGATTAAGCAGTTTACACAGTTCATCAAACTCGTGATAAAATGAAGCATCATGGGAAGGTGGCTGACATGTGGGACAAACACAAACGACCCAAAAAGTAAGCATACATAAACATACCTTTTGCAGCTTGTTTCTTCTTTTTGGCCATTGTTTTGTTACTTGTTTATTTCTGCAGAACTGGAAGGTAGTAATTTAAATGGATTGTCCATGAAGAATTTGAGAAACTGCAAACAAATCAGCCATGTTCAGGTGAATCCCTTGTCTCCTCTGCTATGGTCCGAAGGCAGAATTCCTGTTTTTACAGTTTTTACAAATCCAGCCAAAAATTAGCCAACAAAGCTTGCACACAAAAGGAAATGAAAGAGCTTTTTTTTTTTCTGCACTGTGCTGGCACATTGAAGAGCATCATGATGAAGGAATTATATATTATTAGTTAGTTACTAGTTACAGCACTTTCAGAAAGTCTTCTACTGTAATGAAACTTATTCCCCACTGCTGTGTAATCCATTGCAGATGACTGCCCCTCCCTGAGCCTGGTTCTGCTGGAGTTTTCTTCCTGTTAAAAGGGAGTTTTTCCTTCCCACTGCCCCCAAGTGTTTGTTCATAGGGGATCATCTGATTGTTGGGGTTTTCTTTGTATTATTGTAACGTCTTTATCTTACAGTGAAAAGCACCTTTGAGGCAACTGTTGTGATTTGGCACTATATAAATCAAATTGAACTGTGCTGAATGCTGTTCCTCTATGTGGGGAAAATGAAATGGATTTAAAACAAAAGCATAATTTTTTTAGTTTACAGATTTCGGAAATCAGTGTAGGAATTCTAAAAAGGGTCAAAGGGTAAAATCTTTAGGAAAAGTGGAGGATGGGGGCTATAACCAGGGGACAGACTGTGAGACGGTCAGACTGGGTGAGGCAGAGAGGTAAGGTTTGACACAGTCTCTCAGATATATCTGATTAAAACATGTTTTATGTCATATACTCTTTTAAATAATGCTTGAATAAATGTTTATATTATAACGTGAGTATCTGCATGACCTGTGTGTTTCTTTTCACCATCAACAAACCTGGGTGGGATCACTGGATTGGAAGTTTTAAACAAGGTAAAGATTTTTAAAGTAGGATTGGAAAACCGATCCCAACAAGACTCTGTGTTATTGGTCAGTATTCAGACTTTATCTGTTTAAATCACATTTTTGTGATGATGTGGATAATGTATTTATTTTTTTACCCCTTCATGTCTTAATGTCTATGAAAATACAATAAAATAACTTTGGCCTTAAAAAGACTTCCAAGGTTGACTTCTTGGATCTGCTGTAAAACTTATCAATGAGGTACAAAGATAGTTACTAACTTCAAGCTTTGGTGTAGCCCTTTAAAATCTATAATAGAACAAGACCGCCAGACCATATCTTTACATACATGCTGTAGTACCATCTTGTGGAATATTTCAACTCACTATGCATCAATAGAATCTTCAGAATCCTAATTATAATAATTTGCATCAAGGGAATCCATAGTGACCACAGAAAGTAGCTAAAAAGTGCAGTAACCCACAAAGAAATTAAAAACCGGGGTATCAAACTTAATCACAGAATGGGCCAAAATTGAAAACACAGTCTAAGTCACAGACCAAACAGGGTTAAAATTTTTTGAACAATCTAAAACTGAAAATATTTTAATCAGTAATATGAATTTGAATGGCCATAATGGCCATAATACAACAACTTTTTCCTATGCACATTAAACAAAATACAGCTCATCTGTGCAGGTCTCCCTCAGCATCTCCTCCCACATCCATCCCACAATTTCCCTCTTTTCCCCACACATCGCGTGCGTGGAAGAGACAGGGTTTACCTCCATTGTCAGCGAACAGGCCCTCTGCCTCCCACCTGTTTTCAAAGTCCACTTTTCATTTGACCATTTTTGCAGGTGAGGCTAGCTTAAATGTCTGTGTAAAAAGTGCTGACACTGATCAATGTGATTATCTCATGTGGC
This sequence comes from Pterophyllum scalare, assembly GCA_024447675.2. NCBI lineage: Eukaryota > Metazoa > Chordata > Actinopteri > Cichliformes > Cichlidae > Pterophyllum > Pterophyllum scalare. The sequence continues at coordinate 11,431 of JAMQGT020001359.1, read as the reverse complement.
CTGTGGGCCTTGAGCTTGACACGTGAGCTACATACTATGCTAGACACAGGAATGCCATAGCTATACATGCTAATGAACACGATAAAGGGCCTGGAGTACGTTTTGTTGTGAGCACTTTTTATGTAATTTCTGTGAACCTGTTAGAGGAAGGATACAGTGCTCTGGGACACGTTGAATGCATGATATGCAAGTGTAAATCCTCTGGTTTTATAATATTAAGAATTATTGCTCTATCGTATGTGGTTGCAAGTCCACTGCATTTGAAAGCAGTTAGCAGTTGGGACCGGCCGGTCACAAAGGATGCACTGTTTGGAAACTACTGAACCTCTCATCAGCTGGGAGACAGTCCTAATACTGGCATTGTACCAGATCATTTTGGCTAAGAGAGAGCTGAGCCAGAAAAAAAAGCCTTCAACTTCCCAGTAAATCTACATACACTGGGTACGGAAAGTATTCAGACCCGTTTAAATGTTTCACTCTTTGTTTCATTACAGCCATTTGCTACAATCAAAAAAGTTCATTTTATTTCTCATTAATGTACACTCAGCACCCAATCTTGACAGAAGCCCTGACCTAAACCCACCTGAGCATCTCTGGAGAGACCTGAAAATGGCTGTCCACCAACGTTCACCATCCAACCTGACGGAACTGGAGAGGATCTGCAGGAAGAATGGCAGAGGATCCCCAAATCCAGGTGTGGGAAAACTTGTTGCATCATTCCCAAGAAGACTCATGGCTGTACGAGCTCAAAAGGTGCTTCTACTCAATACTGAGCAAAGGGTCTGAATACTTATGACCATGTGATATTTCACTTTTTACATTTGCAAAAATTTCTACATTTCTGTTTTTTTCTGTCAAGATTGGGTGCTGAGTGTACATTAATGAGAAATAAAATTAATGTTTTTGATTTTAGCAAATGGCTGCAATGAAACAAAGAGTGAAAAATTTAAAGGGGTCTGAATACTGTCCGTACCCACTGTACCAACTTTCAGCTTGGGTCATGAGTTGATCACAGAAGTGGCCAAAATCAGTTTCCTTTGTAGGGTGGCAGAGTGAGGAGCTTAGACATCCAGGGAGAGTTTGAAGTAGAGCTGCTGCTCCTTCATGTCAAAAAGAGCCAGAGGGTAGCTTCTCGACTACATCCTGTAGTGAGGAGGTATTCCTGTAGCATTAGATTAGAATATGCTGTAGGGATTGTATATCACATTCATCTTAGATATCCCAGGAGAAACTTGTAAAGATCGCTTGGTAGAAGGATGCCTCCAATAACCTGCTTAGCCTGGACCTATTTTTGAAGTCCCCTCTTGAAGCCTAAATTGTATTATTTGACTGTCAACAACTTGGGGGTTTTTTTGGAGCCAGAAGTGACCATAACACACCTCAACCACAGACTACATGGATGCACAGACACAGATTATTCGAAAGTCAGATAATTCAGCATATTCTCATCATGGGGCTTAGAATAATCATCTGCCTCTGAATGTAGATAAGAGATGGTGATCTACTTTAGATGGAAGAGAACAGCCGCACAGCCTGTGTCTATCCTGGGACAGGAGATTGATGTGTTGGAGAAGTACAAGTACCTGGGTACCCACGTGGATTTTGTATACGTTGTATACGAAAAGGAGACGAGAAGGTTCCATTTCCTAAGGAAGCTGAGATCCTTCAGTGTGCACAGCAATTGACTTTGTAATGACTATTATTATCTATCAGTCAGATTTCTCTAGCCCAGGGTACTTTGCTGTGCTCTGCTGGGTGAGCAGCATTGGAGCTGGTGACACCAACAGACTGAATAAACTGATTAGGAATGCTGGCTCTGTGATTGGCTGCAAACTGGCTACTCTTGAAGCTGTGGTGGAGAGGAGGTCACTGAACAAATTGTTCCTGACCACCCTCTGCACCACTTGATGGACAGGCCCCAGGGCACCTTCAATAAGAGGTTGATTCAGCTCTGCTGCCACAACCTTTATAGCAAATGCTGTCACCCCCTAGAATACAATATATCTGGCACAGAGGCATCGGATAGTTAGTATTATTATTATGACTGTTATTAAATCATAATTTCAACTGCCTTAACCAAAGAATTTCAAAATGTGGGATAAATACAATTATCATCATTGTATCATCTTGTTATCGTGTCATCTTGATCTAGAAAGATTTCCAGTGCACCGTTTAATGATTTGATTGTGCAACATAGCCTTCATGCAATTTATTGTGAAAGATATACTGTACCTACTGTACCAGTCAAAAGTTTGGACACACTGCTACTGTATTTAGTCACCATCACTGTATTATGGGTTAGAGAACAGAAACACCTGGAAGGCCTCTCAGAGCACATTGTCAACAAAGACTAAGACCCTATATTACAATTTTAAATAAAGTTATTTCTTCCCTTGTCCGTGATCTACCTCTACTCCATGTTGAATTAGGCTTGCCAGGTTTTACGTAATCATGTTGACAAAGACATACTATCAAAACACAAGACATGTTTCTTTTGTAAAATCAATTATAGTTTATTTTCAATTCTGTTCTGACACTCCAAAAATAAATCTTCCATCAAAGAAACATCACTTCACTTAGAGGTTATATGACCCACAATGAAGTGCATTATAGGGGTGCATGTGCTCTCTGTGTGTATGTGGGGTCTTTAGATGTAACCTCTTCTACTTTTTTATTTTTCAAATGGCGTAATTTTCTTCACAGTGATAAGGCTGCTTTAATCTAAAGGCTACACTCTTACAGTTGTTCAGCTAAAACACAAATGCTGTCCTTAATGGTGCTAAATTAAATGAAAATGAGCTGATAAAACTGCTTCTACTGACATTCTTTAGGAAACGGTGGTTCTTCCCAGGTATTTTGTATCAAAGGGTGTCGGAAAACACAACAACAGTTCTTGTAAAATGAAGTGGCATCTGCAAGCTGCTTGCTTATCAAGTCCTCTTAATTGCAGTTTTTCCCCACACTAATGAGAAAGAAGAGAAAAATTGGAAGCAAGAGATTCACAGTTCCAGTGAACATCCATCTTCTCGCTGGCTAACCAAAAATAACTTCTTTCTTGCACAGACATTGTAAAGGCACATTCAACCACTAAATCTGGTACATTTTCACACTTTTTTCACATATATCCATGGACAGTTTAATTTGCTGATGCAAATTAACCTTCTAGAACTTCCTCAGCTGTTCTGTGCTCAGAAAGTACAGTGTCCTTTCCCTCTGTTATTTGAAAGCAAAGGCAAAGCCATCACTGGGTCACAGAGTGACAGTCCAGATCATTTCAGTAAATAAAAGGTAAACAAAGCAGGACGGCTGTTCAGCAAGCCATATTATTAAGCAAATATACTTCATGGTATATATTCTTCAAGTCACTATCATAGGAAATGTTTTCCACAGTGTGCCTTTTCATCTGAAACTCTGTAAACTCTCTCTCACACACATGCGTGCACACAGACACACCGCAAGCTCTGTAAACAATCTTATGACAAAAAGAAAACGCAGCTTTCTCTGTCAATATTAGCATGTAAGCAGCAGTTGCTCAGTCAGTAGATGTGAGATAAAATGCAGTGGTACTGTGCCGCTTTCAGGTGTGCGGTTATGTATAGAATGTGTATGAATGTGAAGCACGGCGACACTTAAAAAGAACATGCATACTCAGCAAAAGCCTCCTCTGGATAAATAAAGTGGGGAAAGAAGTATGGAGGATGAAGATTCAATTTTTTTTTTTTTTTGCACTATTCAGTACTAACACTTTCTCATATACACAATTGTGGTTCGTGTTCTTCCTTTTCTTGTTTTTTTTAAACATAAATCCTACTCAGTTTTATATGTACATATATATACATATATATAAATAAACAGTACAGGTCAAAAGCTTAGACACACACACAGCAGTGACACCAAGGGAACAGTTTACTCTGCCTGGGAAAGGGTTACAGGGGCCCCACTCAGGAGCCAGGCCTGAGCAGGGTGCTTGAGGCTTAAGCCCCGCCTGGTGACCAGGTTTAAGCCTCTAGGTCCAGGCTGGGCGCAGCCCAAAGACGTGTAGGTGCCCGCAAGAGGCGCCGTAGGGGTTGGGTGCAGTGTGTGTCACACAGCTGCCAAGGGCAGAGGCACATGTGGACTAATCCCCAGCTATTGAGACTGGCTACTGGGACAGAGAACATCACCTCTCTGGTGGGGAAGGAGCCTAAGCCAGATGGCAGCACTCCTCAGCCTCCCTGGGAAGGTCTATGCCAGGGTGCTGGAAAGGAGAGTTCATCTCTTAGTTGGACCTCAGATTCAAGAGGAACAATGTGGTTTTCGTGTATAAACACCACTCTGCATTTTTTTTGCGTCAATCATTAACAAGCAGAGCCACAGCATAAACGTCAGCATTCCAAGAGACTTTGCAAGTTCTCATCAATTCTATTCAAATGAATTTATATAGTGCCAAATAACAACACTCTGCTTAAGACAGTTTTTATTGTACAGACCCTTCAATAATACAGCAAAAACCCAACCCCAGCAAAAACAATCAGATGACCCTCTAAGAGCAAAGAACTTTGTGACAGTGGGAAAGAAAAACTCCCTTTTAACAAAGAAAAAACCTCAGGCAGAACCAGGCTCAGGGAGGGGCAGCCATCTGTCATGACCAGTTGGGGGTGAGGGCGACAGGACAAGACATAGAAAAGAGATGTGTGAACAAGAACCCTGGCTACAGTGCTGAAAAGAAACCTGGGGTTGTTCTTATTTTCTTCTGTCAGTGATGAATAGTGAGATGTCCTAGCTTTAGGGACTTTTTTGAGCATCTTCAAAATTAGTGAGATGGAATTTCTTCTCCAACTTACGGCTTATCTGCTTTAAGTTGCGCACTTGTTTTTCCCTCAGAGGAGCCACAGTATCCAGAGTCACACGCAGTGAGGATGTAACACTATTAACAAGATAAATTACCTCTGTGGCAGCTGAGTTAAGGTAGCTGCTTGGCATTGTGTTGATATGACATCAAAGAAGATAAAAGTGGAAGAATCATATCCTTAAACTAAGTTACTTCACTTTCAGAAACTGTAATGAAATTTATTTCCCACTGTTGTGCAGTCCATTATTGTGAATGGAAATTTTTTTTTTTACAGAGAAATGATTTTAAAAAAGGGTTTCAGCATCTACATGGATGTTAAAATCATCTACTAATATTATTTTATGACAGCTGAGCACTAAAGTCCAATAAAATATAAGATGAGAAATCAGATAGAAACTCTGATTAAGGGCCAGCAGGAAAAAGTTTAGACTGGTACTGTAGATAACAACAAATGAAACTGGTTTTTGAGTTTTCCAGTTAGCGTGTACGAGGCTTTCAAATTATTTAAAACTCTGTTTTGGGCTGATTAATAAGCTGGAGAAGAAACTTGCTGCTACTCCTCTTCCAGCCCAAGTTTGAAAATTCTCTCCTAGCTGTTCATCACTGGACAACAGGAACGAGCTGATGGAGGCTCTAAAAGTCTTTAGCTTGTCCTCAGCTGGAACCACTTCAACTGAAAAAAAACACCACAGAAATGGTGACAATACATCATCTGAACAGCCTCACTTGACCAGTAATTATTTCAGTGACTAATTTGGACTCGGCAGGTATCAGTTTATGAGCAATTACAACAGGATGTGTGCAAGATTTGACAGCATAAACACGAAAAATATCAGTCATGCAGTGAGAAATGTTCATGAATTTAGAAATAAAACTGCAAACAAAAAATATTAGTGACTCTTCTTGACAGATGACAACTTAAACATCACCCATCTTTCCAGATTCAGCTACAAACTACTGTTTACACATTTCTGAGTCTGGTAACATTTTAGTGAATCACAGATTCAACTCTGGTCTTACACCGAAAACTGATGGGAGACGAACACGCTAAGCAAACTGCCACTGGTTCTGCTTTCACTGCTCTGAGATCAGTTAAGATCTGCACATTGTGCTGAAGTAAAGCTAGGATTAGCAAGTAAAGAAGCTTCTGTGATTTGTCAGTGTAGTCTGAAAATATTTTTAATAACTCCTTTAACATGTTAACAAATAAAGCCTTGATGCTGGACCTCCTGCCATGCTCATTAGCACCTGTTATTTATACATACTTGGTCCTCACAGGACAGACACTACAAATATACAGGACTCAAAAAATTAAAAGAATACTTTGTAAATCATCAAGTCACTGAAACCTCTGGGATATTGATTTGGTGAGTTAAGTAGCAGAGGGGGTTGCTAATCCCGTTCAGCTGCTTTGGTGATAATGAAATTTACCACAGGTGCACTACACGGACAACAAATCAATTCCGAAACAGGAATGGTTTCACAGGTGGAAGCTTCTGACATTTTTTCGCATTTGGCTGCTGTCAGTGTCACTGCTGGTAGCATGAGGCAATACCTGGATCCTAAAGAGGTTGCACAGGTAGTCCAACTCCTCTAGAATAGCACATCAATATGTACCATTGTTAGAGGGTTTGCTGTGTCTCAAAGTACAGTCTCAAGAGCATGGAAAAGATTCCAGGAGACAGGCAGTTATTGTCGGAGAGCTGGATAGGACCGCAGAAGGTCCTTAACCCATCAGCAGGACCATTTCCTACTCCTTTGTGCAAGGAGGAACAGGATGGGCACTGCCAGAGCTACAAAATGACCTCCAGCAGCCACTGGTGTGACTGTCTCTGACCAAACAATCAGAAACAGACTTCATGAGGGTGGCCTCTAATGGACCCTGTGCTCACAGCCTGGCACCACGGCGCTCGACAGACATTTTCCATATAATACCAGAGTTGGCAGGTCCACCACTGGTGCCCTGTGCTACTACTACTACTACTTTTTATTTATAAAGCACTTTTAAAACAACAGCAGCTGCAACAAAGTGCTGTACAGGTAAAAATCAAATAGCCAATACACATCACAATGACAACAACAACAATACAGAACACCAGCACAAATAAAACAAGTCTCGGCATGTATTAAAAGCCAGGGAATAAGAATGTGTCTTTAGAGCAGTTTTAAAAGTCGACAATAAAGGAACATTTCAAATATGAAACGGCAAGTCGCTCCATAATTTGGGAGCAGCAACGCTAAAAGTTCTGTCACCCCTGAGCTTCAACTTCGACCTCGGTACCTCCAGGAGCAGCTGATCAGCTGACCTGAGGCAACAGGCTGGGAGGTATGGGTTTAGTAGCTCAGAGAGATATGATGGGGCAAGACCATGTAAACATTTAAAAACAAATAAGAGAATCTTAAAATGAACTCTAAAATGCACCGGCAACCAGTGTAGAGAAGCCAGAATAGGAGTGATATGCTCTCTCCTTCTCGCCCCCATCAGAAGCCGCGCAGCAGCATTTTGGACTAACTGAAGACGCTTAAGGGAGGTTTGACTAATTCCAAGGTAAAGAGCATTACAGTAGTCGAGCCGAGATGTAATAAAAGCATGGGTCACTGTTTCAAAATGTGGTTTTGAAAGGATTGGTTTAATCTTTGCCAACTGCCTAAGATGGTAAAAACAAGACTTAACCACTGCCCTGACCTGGACATTCTATACATAACCGACCTGGAGAACAAGAACAACATATTCCCCAGCATCATTTGCCCTAAATATGTCATTAAAAACTCTCATCAATGCAGACTCCGTACTGTGCAAGGCCTTAAAACCTTACTGAAAAACTTCCTTAATGTTATGTTCATCTAAATAGGACATAACCTGAGAGGAAACAACTTTCTCTAAAACCTTTGAGATAAAAGGCAACTTAGAAATAAGCCTAAAATTAGCTAAAACTGGAGCAGGGTCCAGCAGGGTCATGAGGAGAACCCGATGGCTTGATATGTTCGACTACATCCTTTAAGAAAGTCAGGTTTACTGTTTCAAATTTTTCAAACACAGCTGCATATGGAGCCATACAGGAAGGATCATAAATAGGTGTTAAATAAGGGCTCTTGCAGCAGCTACCCCGTCTATAAAAAAAGTGCAAAAAATCATCACATGTTTTAGGACATGCCTCGACACAGACAGGAATTAAGGGCACAATCAATCATTTTAAACAACATACGTGAATTATCACGATGGGACACAATAATCATGGACAGATATTTATGAGGGGCCGTTTAGGACATTATTCCTGAAACACTCTCACACACACTACTGAAATGCGCTCACACACACTACTGAAACGCCTTCCTGTTTAGCCAAAACGCCTTCCTGTTCACTCGAAACGCCTTCCTGTTCATTCGAAACGCCTTCCTGTTCACTCGAAACGCCTTCCTGTTCATTCGAAATGCCTTCCTGTTCACTCGAAACGCCTTCCTGTTCACTCGAAACGCCTTCCTGTTCATTCGAAACGCCTTCCTGTTCATTCGAAACGCCTTCCTGTTCATTCGAAATGCCTTCCTGTTCACTCGAAATGCCTTCCTGTTCACTCGAAATGCTCTCACACACACTACTGAAACGCTCTCACACACACTACTGAAACGCTCTCACACACACTACTGAAACGCGCTCACACACACTAGTGAAACGCGCTCACACACACTAGTGAAACGCGCTCACACACACTACTGAAACGCTCTCACACACACTACTGAAACGCGCTCACACACACTAGTGAAACGCGCTCAGACACACTACTGAAACGCGCTCACACACACTACTGAAACGCTCTCACACACACTACTGAAACGCTCTCACACACACTACTGAAACGCTCTCACACACACTACTGAAACGCGCTCACACACACTACTGAAACGCGCTCACACACACTACTGAAACGCTCTCACACACACTACTGAAACGCGCTCACACACACTACTGAAACGCCTTTCTGTTTAGCCAAAATTACTTTCGTGTTAAAAAAGTTTGACACATCCAATAAATTTCATTCCACTTCATGATTGTGTCCCACTTGTTGTTGATTCTTCACAAAAAATTCAAATTTTGTATCTTTATGTTTGAAGCCTGAAATATGGCAAAAGGTTGAAAAGTTCAAGGGGGCCGAATACTTTCACAAGGCACTGTATGTCAAAAATGATGAGGATTAGATGAAATTTCATTGTAGTAGCGGTACTGTCAGACACACACTTCTCTTCTGATGCAGCTGTCAAGCATGTCCACATTTGTAGTCGCAACAATAGGTTGGTGCCACACAACAGTGTTTAGATGGTCAAAAGGCAAATATATTGTTCACTTAGGCTGCTTGTAGGCTATTAGTAGACATCAGCGTGATGTTAGCCATGTTTTTATTCCTTCACACAACTTCCTGGCTAAACAGGAAGGCGTTTCAATAGTGTGTGTGAGCGCGTTTCACTAGTGTGTGTGAGCGCGTTTCAGTAGTGTGTGTGAGAGCGTTTCAGTAGTGTGTGTGAGCGCGTTTCAGTAGTGTGTGTGAGCGCGTTTCAGTAGTGTGTGTGAGCGCGTTTCAGTAGTGTGTGTGAGCGCGTTTCAGTAGTGCGTGTGAGCGCGTTTCAGTAGTGTGTGTGAGAGCGTTTCAGTAGTGTGTGTGAGCGCGTTTCAGTAGTGTGTGTGAGCGCGTTTCAGTAGTGTGTGTGAGCGCGTTTCAGTAGTGTGTGTGAGAGCGTTTCAGTAGTGTGTGTGAGCGCGTTTCAGTAGTGTGTGTGAGAGCGTTTCAGTAGTGTGTGTGAGAGCGTTTCAGTAGTGTGTGTGAGCGCGTTTCACTAGTGTGTGTGAGAGTGTTTCAGTAGTGTGTGTGAGCGCGTTTCACTAGTGTGTGTGAGAGCTTTTCAGGAATAATGTCCTAAACGGCACCTCATAGATATTCCCTTATTTCGTCCTTGACGGTGTTCTGATAGTGTCGCCAACAGTTTTTGAGGATCTGGAAGGAAACTTGCAAATTGTCCTTCTTCCATTTACATTCAGCTTTACGGCATTCCCGTCTGGTGGTGTGAGTTTTGTCATTAAACCATGGATCAGTTTTAACTTTGGACTGCATGATTTTCTTAGGGGCTACAGTATCCAAAATACTCTTACAAGATACGTCAAACCAGGAACTTAGTTGCGCTGTATCTAAGTCAGAAGGAATGTTAAGTTGCTCAAAAGCAGCAGAAAACTGTGTAAGAGTAAAAGGGTTAAAAACTCGATGACAACCAGCAGGAAGGAGAGGTTTAACCGTAGCACCAGAAAGAACAACATTTAACAGAACAGGCATATGAGCAGAGATAACATCATCACCTATTTCTACATCAATCACAGACAAGCCATGAGAGAGAATAAGGTCCAATGTATGACCATGTTCATGTGTGGGGCCAGTCACCCACTGCACCAAATTAAAAGAGTCAATAAGAGTAAGAAAGTCCTTTGCCATCGGTTTTGCAGGACAACAAACATGAATATTAAAATCCCGGCACAACTTCAACTTTGTCTCTGATTCTTGAACATTGTTCTCAAGAATCTGCTGATATTGACTGGAATCCATGCGACCCTCCACTTTAACAAGGTTCCCAGTATCTGCACTGGCCACACAGCCCCACAGCATGATGGAACCATCACCAAACGTTTCTGTGGGTACCAAGTGTTTGTCTTGGAATGCTGTGTTCTTTTTCCTCCATGCATACCACCCCTTGTTATGTCCAAATAACTCAGTGTTAGTTTCATCAGTCCACAGCACCTTATTCCAGAATGAAGCTGCTTGTCCAAATGTGCTTTAGCATACCTCAGTGACTCTGTTTGTGGCGTGTGTGCAGAAAAGGCTTCTTCTGCATTACTCTCCCATACAGCCTCTCCTTGTGCAAAGTGCGCTGAATAGTTGAACGATGCACAGAGACACCATCTGCAGCAAGATGATGTTGGAGGTCTTTGGAGCTGCTCTGTGGGTTGACTATGACTGTTCTCACCATCCTTCCCCTCTGCCTGTCTGAGAGTTTTCTTGGCCTGCCACCTTAACTAGAACTGTACCTGTGGTCTTCCAGTTCCTCTCTATGTTCCTCACAGTGGAAACTGACAGCTGAAATCTCTGAGAGAGCTTTTTGGATCCTTCCCCTAAACCATGATGTTCAACAATCTTCGTCTTCAGCTCATCTGAGAGCTGTTTTGAGGCTCCCATGTTGCCACTCTTCAGAGAAGATGCAAAGAGGAGAAACACTTGAAACTGGTCACCTTAAACCTTTCTCATAATTGGATTCACCTGTGTATGTAGGTCAAGGGTCAATGAGCTTACAAAAGAAATGTTGTGTTCAAATAATTAGTGCTAAAGGTATTCAAATCAATAAAACCACAAGGGTGTCCAAACTTATGCACCTGCCTGATTTTGTTTAAATAATTATTGCACACTTTCTGTTAATCCTATAAACTTCATTTCACTTCTCAAATATCACTGTGTTCATCTGCTGTATGATATATTTAACTGAAACTGCTGATCCGAACAACCAATGATTTATAAAGGAAAATCAGGAAGATTATCAGGGGTGCCCAAACTTTTGCATACCACTGTA